>JAOTAX010045948.1:0-10632 GCA_025629825.1 Erythroxylum guanchezii | reverse complement strand
TTATGCATGAACAAGTCGAGACAAGTTTAAACACTCATAACCCATTCCAAGTTACTATTTTACCCTTCCCATCGGTGGTGGGATGTTACATAAATTTTATGAGAATGTAGAAAATTACAAGGGAAAGATGAAAAATTTTCATAATAAGATGATTGTTAGGAAGAATTTTGTGGTTGGATAAAAAGTTCTTCTCTACCATTCACGACTTAAGATTTTCCTAGGAAAAGTGCATTCCCGTTGGATTGGACCTTTTGTTGTTACTAATGTGTTTTCAAATGGTGCAGTTGAAATTGAAAGCTTATAGACAAAAAAGAAATTTAAAGTCAATGTTCATTGACTAAATCCCTTTTATGAAGCATTCCAAGTGGAGGATGTGGAAATGATAGGGTTAGAAAATACACATTATGAAAACTGAGCAACGTGGAGTTGAACCAATAATGATAAACAGAGGTGCTGTTTGGGAGACAACCTAAGGGAAGTTAATTTCTGTCTCATTACATTTTCACAATTGCTATTTTCCTTAAATGCTCCATTTCTTGCATTTGATGTTACATTGGGGACAACGTAAGTTTTAAGTGTGGGGGTGGGGATCTTAGTTTGATATTAGCTTTTATACATGTTTTTTAGCATAGTTGTTGCTTATGTGACTTCTTAGGCAGTTTTCAAAATCAAACAAACAAAAAAAAAATTCTCATTTTCTATTACTTTTAAGACTATGTAGTCATAATTAGAATGTGAATTGACAAGAAAAATCCATAGAAAAATTTAGCGTGTATTTTTGCTCTTGTGATTGGTTAATGTGCATTATCTTTAAAAGAGTAATAACTAGTAGTAGACAAAAGCTAGTGATATTTTGAGCCTTATTAGATTGACACATCTATATCAGTCTCATTGTCTTTTTGTTTATAAGTGACCTTCATGACATATACATCCTAATTTTGTTTTGATTTTCTATTTAAGACCACTTTTTTTATCATATACATTAACTTGGAAATGTTTAGGCATTCTTTGTTTGTGCAAGCTACATTAGCCAAATAGTCTACCCATTTATATGAATTTTCCTTTGTTAAGCTCCCTTGAGCTTTATTTACCTTTTCTTTTTATGCTAACCACATTGCATGCTTTAAACCTAACCAAATGTCTTACCTAAGCCTTAAAGCTATAGAAGCATTTGTTGATTGTTGATTTTGTGGATGTACAAAATTCTAGGTGTTAGGGTATGCATATGTGTTGGATAGTTATAATTGTTGGGATGCCAATTTATGTCTTATCATTGAAATTCCCATGTTGATGTAGCTTCTTTCATGTATAAAAAAAAGGAAAAAGAAAAAGAAAAAGAAAAGAAAGAAATACAAAATATATGTTTAAAGAAAATTATCAAGAAGGAAAAGCATATATGTTGCAAAGTTATATATAGTTAGTCTTTCCTCCCAAAGTTGTATTGAATGGGTTACTTGAATATGTTGGATATAAGGTAGATGTTGCTTTCAATGGTTACTCCCCATAATTACAAAGTTTTATTTATGATCAACTTTTTTGAGTGATTTGTGTTTCTTGTGGTTAATGGTGAGAGAGCTTGAATTTGAGCTAAGAACATAGCTTTTGCATTCATTATAGTTGATGTACAGAATTATGAGTGAATGTTGGTTTTTGCACTTGATGGTATATTGAGTGTTTTTCTTGTTTCACTAGCTTTAATGACTTTCATGCTAATTTACCTAAACACATCTCACCTTACCCTTACCTACATTACAACCCTAAAAAATCCTTTAATTTATAATTTTGCATGTGATTTTTAGTGATAAAGAAATGAAATGATATGCAAATTTGTAGAATGTCATGATCATAAATGTGTTGAGTGTACCTATGTATATATCTTATTTAAACACATTTTCCAAGTCTACCTCTAGATTGCTTAGTTTTTAAAGGTGTTGAATGTTGATTGATTATAAGTAGAAGCGTTGAATGTTAATTTCTTGCTATAGATTTTGAAAGTTATTCATCTTTGCTTATTACTATCTATTTTAGGGAAATATGAAAAATGAATAAGTGTTTTGGTTTGTGACTTTGATTTTGATAATTTTCTTGAGGATGGTCAAAAGCTAATTATGGAAGAACTTGATATGTTCTTAATTATTGATACATTTCATCCATTACACTTATTTATTAATGCCTTAAAATGTTTAAGAACTTTAGTTCATATTTGATTTTAGGTATGATTTGGAAGCATAAAAACTGAAGTGAGCTGCAAGCACAATCATTGAGCCATCTTCTCGATATTCATACTCTCTTGTCTTCATGGGGCAAGAAGAAGAAGAAGAAGATTATAAGAAGAGGAGACAAGATGGAGCATAAAAATGGAGAGTGAGGTATTATGGCTCATGGCTCATGGCTAAGCAATTAAATGAATCGCATACATACGTAACATTTTAATTAAAATGTTACAACTATAAGCATTGTCTCACAGCTATAACAATTAAAATGTTACATGAATTACAAGATAGGAGGACACCTTATGCTACCAATTTTGTTACATGAATTGTAAGAATGAGCCAGCTATCAATTTAAAACTTAGTCTTGATTATAAAGAAAAATATAGGATGGTTGTAACATGGAAGACAAAAGTCACATCACATTACCTAGAAGCCACCTATCCTATTTCCTTAAAACCTAGCCTTTGAAATATATGAGAAAGGATATATATGACAACTGGTTGGAGGAAAAGCATGTGACGACTGGGAAAAGAGGAGGATGATGAAGAGAGCGAAAAAAAATGGGACACACCTCACATTAGCCACCTGTCCCATTTCATTTAAAAACCTACCTTTTTGGAACATATGATAAAGGGTGACGGCTAGAGAAAAGAGGATGTTTTTTAGTAGAAACAAAAGGAGAGGAATGGTAAGAAGGAACAGTTGTCACAATTGAATAATTTGGTATTTTATTAAAAAGAGAAGTGGGCGACGATAGGGTTTTAGAGAGAAAAACAATCAGACCTAATTCTTCTTCATTTCTAGTTAGTTCTTAATAATAATAGGGAGATTCTTAACTGATTCTTCGAGCTTGATGGAGAAGATGGAGGGCTAACCCACCCGCTGTCGGTTCGAAGGTGCAATTGATGCCGAGAACATTTAAGCATATGTCATTGTATATCATTTTCTTTCCTTTTTTTGGATTATTTACGTTATCTTGAGATTAATGGTTAGGGTATCATGTAAGAATGCTTTTGATGTCTATTGAATTGTTTTTCATGAAAACCTATTGCTAGAATTTGAATATGATACATAATAGTCGTGTTTGAAGTCATATGTGATAACTAACAGTATTAAATCATTAGGGATAACGTATCATAAGTTAAATAATCTGAGCTTATGTGATTATTGCATAGATTAGCCTATTTTTCTCAATCATATTGCAACTGTCCGATTAAGCTTAGAAAGTTATTTCTAGTTTATCTGATAGTTAGGGTTAACTAATGAGCTCTTCTTAATTAATTACAATATAAGGAAAAATTAAAATTAACAGAGCTTTTTGTAAATTCACGATCAATAATCTAAAGAAAGGTGTGAAGACGATAATTCAATGACATAAGTGAAATTATGCTTAGACTGAGATTAAACTAAAGAATTAAATTTCAAACCATTAATCAATGTTATCACTTTACTATTGTTTAGATTGAGTTGTTTTTACATATTTAATTTTATGTTGTTTTCTAATTTGTATCGAACCAAATCCCCTGTTTTACATATATGTAGAATTTAGGAAAGTAATTATAATTAATCTCTATAGGATCAACCTAGACATACCACTACTATAGTAGTATGTCTAGTTTATTTTATATAGTGTTACAATGCGCTACACCAACAACTCTTCTTTTATCAATATAGCAGCTCTACCTTTTCTTATGTAAAATTTAGAAGCCAGATTTAGAATATGGTCATTGAAATTAAATAAATGATACAATTGCTTAGCAAGCCTATAATTGAGCCATTTATAAGATTTAACTAGTTTAATTTATCGTTATTCAATTTTTATTGTGTTTAATAAAAAAACTTAAAAATTAACAATTGATATTGTTTATTTAAATATTACTATGCTTTGAATGAATTCTTATGAAGGAGAGCATCCAATCTTGTTGACATGTTTGTCTAATTTTTCCCTATTCATTCTTAAGTTCAAATCAAATTATAGTTCTAACTTAAAATTGACACTTCCTTATGCTAAAGGGAGAATATTACTTCTTTCTTACTTTTCTATGTTTATTTTTAAGCTAGCTTCTTCTTAGGTACCTCTTGTTCCTAGTGTTATTCGTTAATTCTTCTCTTTTCTCCTCTATGATTAGGTCCTTTGTCTTCTGGCTCTCTTGACTTTGCCTTGTTACTTCAAATTGCTTCTTTCTTCTATTTTTAAGACCAAAGGGTATTTTACTATTTTTATCTCTCACATCTTCTCCCACCTTTCCTTTATTACCATTTTAAAAATGGTATTTAGAAAATTTTCTATCTATCTCCTTTTACCATAATCACTTAAGGCATTATGTCTTCTTTCCACATGACTCAGCCCTAGAATTCTCCTTTGAACCTTGATAACTTTCCTCCACTACCCCTTAATGCTTCCTTTCTCTTCCTCTCCTTACTTAAGAACTCATCTTTCTCCACCCATATACTCCTTCCCCTTATGCTCATTTTCTTCAGGTTCTCTTTACTCAAATAATGTTATCTTGCTCTCACCTTCCTCAACTATGTGCTCCATCAGACTCTCAAACTTCTTATAAACTCTAGGCTTCCTTTTGTCTACCTCTTTGTCACTGAACCTTTGTTTGAGCTAAAAACAAATGATTGGTGAATCATCTAATTTCTCCCTCCACTACTAACCTCATATATCTGAAGTAAATCACTTGTTAGTATAGTCTTTACGAACAATATACAAAATGCACAAGAAGGGGGATTGAATTGTGTATTCTTTTCGTGAATATAATCCCCTTTGATATTTCTTTGAAAACTGACTTATTCAAATCTATTAAGTGAATATAAAAATGTTATATGAAAATATCTTCAAGATTAAATCACAATTAGCTTATATATACTTGTATAAAAACAATAGAAATTAGAGTAGAGAGTTAGAAGTTGAAACAACGATTTTATCCTGGTTCACCCCAAACTTTGGGCTACGTCCAGTCCTGACATTTCACTATTCTTTCTGAGATTTCACTATTCTTCACCAAATGTACAAGTATTCTTTCTCTACGGAGCCTCTTCAAGTTTCTTACACCAAGTATTATTTTTCACTCTCTTGGCCTCTTCAGGCTTTCAACTATTCCTCCCTCTGACTACAAAGATGTTGCAACCTTTGTTATAGAAAAAATAGCTCTAGTATTTTGTACAAAGAATACAATAGTTCAAAACTAAGATCTCATAAACTTGTTCACTAACTTGTTCAGTCTTTGACTCCGACTTGTATTTATAGCCTTCGTCTTCAACTGCTTCTTGTTTCTTGTTTCTTGTTTCTTGTAGAAACCGTTATTCAGTTAAGTTCTGTAACTAACTTAGACTGATTAACCGTCTGACGTACTATCGCATCTTTGTCTTCGTATCGTCTGTGTTTCTTCCTTCTGTGTTTTGTATCTTCTGTGCTTTCTTCCTTTTGTGTTTTGTATCTTCTGTGTTTTCTTACTTTTGTGTTTTGTATCTTCTGTGTTTTCTTCCTTCTGTGTTTTTCTTCCTTTTGTTTTTTCTTCCTTCTGCGTTTTTCTTCCTTTTGTGTTTTCTTCCTTCTATGTTTTCTTCCTTTTGTGTTTTTCTTCCTTCTGTGTTTTCTTCCTTCTGTGTTTTGTATCTTCTGTGTTTTCTTCCTTCTGTGTTTTCTGTGCTTCTTCTTATCAAAACAGTTCATCTATTTCTAATATTATTATTATTTGATCGTCACCAAAATTATTAGACGTGAAGTCATTTTGACTTAACAATCTCCCCCTTTTGATGATAACAAATAATCATAATTTTAGAAAGATTATCAAATATTATTTATACACCGAACAAGAAGATATACAATTGAAAAAATTGTAATAGGTACTATCTTCTACTTCTGCTCTTCTCTTCTCCTATCTTTCTCTTCTTCTTCTCTTATCCTCTCTTTTCCTTCTTCTCTTCTCCCCCTATCTTTCTCTTTTTCTCTTCTCCCCCTATTTGTTATTAATCAAAAATTTCCCCATAGATGCTTCATAATCTCAAAGAACATTTATTGGATATCAGTGTGGAATAACTTGAGGTCTTCTTCCACAGAAACCTGTAAATGAGCTACTTTCTCATGTAAGTCTCCCACTGAATCACGCAGATCATCAACCTTGTCATGAATTTCTTCAACTTCCTTGATTAAGGCTTCATAGCTCTTCTGCTTTATGTGATTAACGTCTTCCAAACCAATAGTAAAATCGTGTTGAGGTATTCTTGGTGGAAAGAAGTTCGTAGCAACAAATGGTTCTTAAGGTAAAACATCTAGTTCAATGATTGTGATAGTAAAAGGTTTGAACGATAGGTTTCCTTCAGGAAGATCAAGATCATCAGGTCTAGGTAGCTTTGGAACTTGTTTTCCAAGAAGGTGTAGTATATCTCTAATTAAAGATATAGAGCTCAAAGGTCTAAAGTGCATGATCAGGTGCATAAGAGTCTCTATGTTGAAATTGATACCTCCAATTCTGATGGCTCTATACTGCCCTTCTGTTATTCTGCCAACTACCTGAGAAGTTTCATCTATGGTGAAACGGCCACAATGACTTCCTGATGTTTTTGAGATATAGTGTGAAACATAGATTCCTCTCGGTTGAGCTGCATAACATGCCTGATCTATGTTCCTCACTTCTGCTCTTATCTGATCTTTTGTCAGATCACCTGTAATCCCTTCTGGATACATTTTCTTCTTCCCCTTATCTTCATTGCGTACAATAGAAGGTCTTAGTTGAATGTCAGGTACAATCTTTATCACTGTTCTTTTTGTGATTGGATAAATAGTGTACTTCTGCTTGGTCATCTGTGCTGGATATGGCTTTGACTTCTTATCTCGCAGAACACCATATATCCTTTTCTCTCCATGATTCAACAGATGTATTAAACGACTATTTACCAAGATTAGTTCGAATTGTACCTTTACCAACCTTTTCAAGGGTTCTCTTATGATTATTGATTCTACTCCTTACAAGTTCAACTTCTTCAATCATCTTCAGTTTCAAATCCTCTTTTCTCATCGGTTGAGAAGGATTAACCTGTGCCGAACTGTGTTCAACTGAACATCCATTGGAGTACTCTTTATCTGACTGGTCTTCTGCTTCTTACTTTCTTCTACCAGCCTAGAAGGGGTTTCTTGTTAAGGTTGAGGTTTCTTTCTCTCTAACACCAACTTCCTTTTACTTTATGTTTCTTTAGTCAATTTTGCTCGCTCCTCTTACAAAATTGAGACTAACGATCTAGTTGCCTGTGGTGTTTTTTTTTCCAGAATCTCCACCATGAGTCAGACCTTTCCCTTTCTTCTGTTCTTGTTGTCGCAGGGTTAATAGTCTTGGTTGTTCGGATTTTTCTGCATGAAGTGTCTCCCCCTTTCTCTTTAGAGACACTTGTCTTTCAGACTATAGGACCTGGCTTTTTTCTTTGTGAGAAATTGTCTTAACTTTCATTGATTCATTTGACGGTTTCTTCTTTTCTTCTGTAGACATTCTTCCAGTGGATTGAGATTTTGTTTTGCTTATGGGAGTTATCTTTTCACTCAAACTACGTTTGACAACACGGTCCCCCTTAATCCTTGCTTTCGCCATAAAATCTGTATCGTCCTTTTCTTGATTCTTTAAGCCCATTTTACTGATAGTTGTCGCGTTAATGATGCTTTTGTTGTTCATCTTCATTCTGTTTCCTCTCTCAAGAAAAATTCTAGAATCTTTGAAGATTCTTATCAGTAGCATACCATACGGTAGGGCATTCGAGTCTTTCTTTGACTTCACCATGTAATCGAGGATTAGGTGTGGAAGATCTATGGACTGGTGGTTGAGTAGATGGAACAGGCATTGCTCATCTATCGTCGTCACCACATTCTTTGATCCTGTTCTTGGTAGAACACAATGGAAGAGTAGCGTATGTAGAACCCTAGCCTTCAGCATAAGAGTTGAGGCCTTCTTCCCCTTTGTGTCACTACATCCATAGAGTTGTCGATTGATGTGTGCCTTCTCTACACTGGCTTAAGTCATCCATCTTGTTTTATAAGCGACCTTTTCTCCAACACATGGACACTCAGTAGCTTTCTCGATTGACTCCAATGTCATAATGACCGACAATCTATCCACCACTGATACTAAAGTAGCGTCTACTACCTTTGCATTCTTACAGAACTCATATACTTCATTTAGGTAAACTATTTCATGGACCTGAAAGAAGTTCTTCCATCCAACTGCATCAATCTCTGGTTCGATGTTCATCTAGTTCTTCTTCAAGGAATCGAAATCAACGTGTCTTTCACAAGTCATTGATTACTCCATTTGTATCTGTAGTCAATAAAAACTAAACGCACAACTGTATTTCTCAAGGTGATGATGTTAGTTTCTGAAGTTAAGAGTGTGAGCAAGGAGAACTTGATATCAAAAACAGAGTAATGAAATGTTTTGTTAAGAGTTCTGTAAAAGTCGAGTTCAGGGTATTTCAAGAGTATTCTAGAGTAGGCGATATTCTCAAGGCTTTGAGAAGATTTCCCTCCAATTTTCTCATGAAAGAAATTACCGTCTATAACTTAATGTTACTGTTACCTTAAAAACTTACGACTTTTTATCTTTTTAATTGAGAAAATCATCTAGGTCATGGCGTGTCAGACGATTGATCACTTGACACTACCATATTCAGGTTTCGTCTGATTTCTTTAAATCTTTCTTCACTCAATGGCTTAGTGAAGATGTCTGCCCATTGATAATTCGTCTCAACAAACTGTAGACTTACTATCTTCCTCTGTACGTAGTCTCGTAGGAAATGATGTCTAACTTCAATATGCTTTACCCTCGAGGGTTGTATTGGATTCTTCGATAGGTTGATAGCACTTGTGTTGTCACAAAAGATTGGGATTTGTTCTTCTTGTATTGAATAATCTTCTAACTGGTACTTGATCCACAATATCTGTGAGCAACAACTTGCAGCTGACATGTATTCAGCTTCTGCAGTGGATAGAGCAATTGAGCTTTGCCTCTTACTTGACCAGGAAACTAGATTGTAGCCAAGAAAGTGACATCCTCCACTCGTACTCTTTCTATCAATCCTGTCTCCAGCGTAATCAGCATCACAATAGCCAATTAACCTGAAATCTTTACCTTTCTCATACATTAAGCAAACATCAGTAGAACCTGATAGATATCTCAAAATTCTTTTGACGGCTATATAATGAGACTCTCTAGGATCTGCTTGAAATCTCGCACACAAAGAAACACTAAACAAAATATCGAGTCTGCTTGTTGTAAGGTAAAGTAAAGAACTAATAATTCCTCTATAAAGGGTTTGATCAACCTTCTTACCAGCTTCATCCTTAGACAAAAGGTTTGAAGGATGCATAGGAGTTGACATAGGTTTCACTTGTTCCATTCCATGTTTAACTAACAGTTCTTTGATATATTTCTGTTGATGAATAAAAATCTTTTCTTCGGTTTGCTTAAGTTGTAACCCAAGAAAGAATTTTAATTCACCCATCATGCTCATCTCAAATTCATTCTTCATTAAATTCTCAAAACTAGTACATAGCTTTTTAGACATTGTACGAAAGATAATATCATCAACATATATTTGTACTATGATGAAATCATTCTTAATGCATTTTCTAAACAATTTCTTATCTACATGTCCTCTACTAAAATCATTCTCAATCAAAAAATAACTTAGACGATCATACCAAGCTCGAGGAGCTTGTTTCAATCCATACAAAGCTTTATAAAGTCTATAGACATAGTCTAGTGTTGGGACCCGATCTCGGGATCGGACCCCAACCGGAAAAGCAGAAATACGGAAATCGAAACGAATCGAAAAACAACGAATCAAAAAAAACGGATCGGAAAGATCGGATAACTAAATAGCGAAAACAAAAAATACATAATCGAAATCCGATTAAACTCATCGGAAGCGAAAGCGAAGAACGGCGAATCGAACAGAAAACGAAATCGAAGCAAACAAAGTGTTCAATCGAACCGAACGGAATTCCGACATCCGAGTACAACTATCGTAGAAAACCAAACAACTTTGTCGCATTGGAAACCTTAGACTAATCCAATCCAAAAAATCCGGTTAAAATTTTTTTTTTCTTTTTCTTTTTCATTCGTTTCATTTCAAAACAAATTGATACAAAACAATATAATTTCCCATTTGAAAAATGATCTTCACTCGAAACTCAATTCATACAATTCTTAATCATACTATATCTCAGTAACATCTTTAACAACAATCTTGTTCTTATTCTATCTTTGTCATAAAACCAATTTTATTAAAAATCGGGCAGCATAACGGCTGTATTTGTAAGAAACCCAAAAAATCTGCAATGTTTTAAACGTACTTCTAAGTCCCATCCATCAACAACATTCATCGGACCTCCTGTCCGGAATCCAAACACAATCAAACACAATTCTAA
>JAOTAX010045921.1:0-10633 GCA_025629825.1 Erythroxylum guanchezii | reverse complement strand
ATTTCACTTGCATTTTATGACATATAGGCTAGCTTAGGTCCATTTCATTAGGTTCCGATTAAGTGAGACGACCCAAGGTTGCACCCTATATTGCAATCATTGGAATTAAATTTTTGATTCGATTTTCAAAGGATTGATCTTAAGATCGAACGATGGCACCGATCAAAAGTCTTATTGATTTATAAAAAAAAAATCTAGTGGACTTAAGCTTTGTCGGTTTTCTTTATATGTGGAATAATAAACAACAAGGGTATTATTTCTTAAGAAGGAAATTGGATAGCTTTATGGTAAATCAGCATTGATTGGACAAATTTGCCAAATCTTAAGCTCATTTTGGTGAACCAAGACGCTCAGATCATTCATGGATAGCAATTCACAATATCCAAGTCGATAAAATCAAAAGAGCCCCATTTAGTTTTTCAATTGTTTTGATGAAGGACAGGGATTTAAAGAGTTGCTTTGTAGTATGTGGCATTCAAAGGAGAGGGGTTATAAGGTTTATCATCTAATCAGGAAGTTCCAAATGTTTAAGCTTGCATTAAAAGACTTCATAAAAATAAATAATGTGGAATCTAAAGATTCACTATAAAACTCTAAGGCAAAACTACTAGAAATCCAGCACAAAAGCTACAACTCTCCTCAAGATGGGAATTTGAAGATTCTGGGGACGACATGTTTGAAGGATAATAATTCAGCACTGAATGCTCATAACTCCATTTTGTGGAAAAATCCAAAATTAACTAGCTTAAGGATGGTGATGCTAATACAAAGTTCTTCTACAACACCATTTTGGCTCAAAGAAAGAGAAACAAAATCATGACTCTAGCTGATGATAGGGACAATTTTTGTACTAGTCAGGTTGAGATAGGGAATATTGCGATGAATTACTTTAAGGGGTTGATGGGTACGACGGAAATAAGTAGAGGTCATGATTTTTCTTGGGTTATTAAGCAAAAAATTAGCCTAGAAGCTAGGGAAGCCTTAATCAGTCAAATCTTAGTGCTGAAAATTAAAAACATCCTTTTCAGTTTGAGTCCTTATAAGGCTCCTTGGATAATTTTAACATCTTTTTCTTTCAAAAGACTTGGAGCATTACTAGTAATTTGGTGGTAGAAGTAATGTAGGAATATCAAACTTCTTAAAAAAAACAACAAGACTTACATATGCCTCATCCTAAAAATTCTAAATCCTTCTAGCATGAAAGATTTTTTCCCCATTTCTTGCTATAACACCATTTATAAACTCATTTCAAAGATTATTGTGAACTAATTGAAGAAATACATGGAGCCTCTTAGCAGTATTTCCCTAGGTGCCTTTGATCAAGGAAGGAGCTTTGGGGATAGCATCTTGATTGTTCAAGGGTTGATGAGCGAATATACTTTCATAAAGGCCATCAAGAGCTGCTGCATCAAGATTGATTTTTTTAAAGCCTTCGATACTATTAAATGGGAATTCATCATTGATTGTCTTCATGCATTTGGATTCCCAAAAATTTTTATGAAGTGGATAGCAGAATGCATTTCATCGACAAATTTTAGTTTGCTAATCAACAAAAGTCTACTAAATTCTGTAAGAACTTTAAAGGTATTAGGCAAGGGGATCTCCTTTCCCCTACCTATTCTCTCTAGCCATCGAAATCCTTTCTAGAATTCTTATGAACCTTACCATTGAGAATTCAAGATTCAAATTTCATCACAATGTGAAGTGCTAAAGCTAAATCATTTAGCGTTCATGTATGATTTACTTTTGATGTGTGGAACTAATGAATATTCTTTAAATATGATGATAAGGATTCTTGAGGAATTTAGCAAGATGTCAAGTTTGAACATTAACTTCCTAAAGAGTTGTATGTATGTTTCTTTAGATACGCAGAATGCAGAGGAGTTAAGTAGATTGACAAAGCGTCAAATTCGTGCCCCTCCATTCAGATATCTGGGAATTCTAATTACCATAAACAAAACAAAATTTGTGGATTGCTTACTCCATTTAGATATCTGGGAATACTTATATTTAGATGATTTTTATAGTATTTGATACTTGATTTGGCTTATATTTTGTTTATAGGCTTTGTTTTACCTCTATAACAAAGAAGGAACAATTTTCAGCAAGTTAAAGCCAAGTTAGATAAGCTTTTACATGATATTAAAGGAATAAATGCCAAATATTTGGCACCATATAGCATCTTATTGAAGTTACGTTAGATTTTATGGAACACAGTTTTAACACAAGTTCATCCCCTAGACCTATTTGGCAGTAATTTTCCATAAATTCCAATTTTTTACATGATAGAGAAACACGGGATCACCACAGTTGACTCATATTAATCGAGGCACTTTGAATTTTTAAAGATTTCGTAAGAGTAAAAGATGTATTTCAAGGGGAGACAGAAAGACATTATGAGTGAGATGAATTAGAGCATCTTGAGATAAGAACGTAGCAGTTTTAAAAAGAAAAGAAAGAATTTTCATCAAGATTCAAATGGAGAACATTAGATTTCAAGATCCATGAGAATGAGTTATTCTATTTTGTATTCTTAATTAATGTTTATCAGTTTCTTTTTCTTTAGCATGAAGTAAATAGGATAGATCTAGTATTTGTGATTGGTTCTTTGATTTAATAAAAGACACATGTTTCTTTGTGAATTATTTACGATTACTTAATGCGATTGAATTGAAACATGTTATCATTTTGATTCAATTTCAAGTTTCATATATAGGGCTTGAGAAATCATATGTATAGATATATTGTGGCAAGAATAACAAAATATGCATGGAATCTTACAGATAGGACCATATAAATCACATGGGTTAAGATTCAAATCTATCACAAGAATTCATAAAATGAGTTACTGTATACTTAGAAGTTTTGATTTCAAAGAGAATTTAATTAGTCAACTTAAGGGTAGAGGCTGCATATTTTAAGAAAGGATATAGTGATACTTTAAAATTTCTACTGGACCAAAAAACCAGGATCAATAATTGAATCAGGATATATTTAAACATTAAAAGATTCTTGGGAGTTGTATGGCTTCTCGGATAAGGATTCAAATACACATGTCACCAATTTTTTGGAGATGTGTAACACTTTTAAGATTAGTGGAGCTTCAAAGGATTATATTTGGTTAAGGTGGTATCGTTTTACAATAAGGCATAAATCTAAATTATGGTTGGAACCCTTACCTCCTAAATATATACCACCTAGAATGGTATTGCTAAAATTTTTTCCTAGAGTGATCTTGCTAAAAATTATAAGTTAGTTATTTTTCTCCAATATTAACTTGAACATGATTGCATTTGTTCCTAATTTTCTTTTAGTTTCCCTAGTTTTTAGTAAATCCTTAATACCTAAGGATTTAGGGAAAATTATTTCTTCTTTTCCTATATCATCTGCCATTATTTTTCAATTAGGGGGTGTCTATTCTTCGTGGTTCTTCTTCCTTTAGTGACAGCTTGCTCATGATGATCCTACATACCCATCATTGGTCTTTTGCCCTATTTTGAATTTTTCCTCTAACTATAAGATCTATGATTGGAATTTGACTCTCACCAATTTGTAAAAATAACTTAAAATAGTAGTATTCTTTCAACATTTGGTTTCAAATCCTCTATCAATAATAGAGAAAAGAAATTTTAGGGTGGATCAACAATGTAAGCATATGAAGATAAAAAGAAAAGAAGAATGAGGTAGAAAAGACAAATAATCACAAAAGAAGATATTTAATTAAAAAAGTGCAAAATTAACATAAATGGACCACATTGGCATAGAATCATATCTTCTTTTCATTTGATGATTGTCTATAATGTTTGATTCTCGAAATACTTACTATTTTACCTAAGTTTCTTGTTTTCATTGACATGGAAAACTAATGACTTCTTTTAATTTGTTAAAAGAATTTGAGCTTATTTTGGAGTCTGTACACTAATTTAGTGAAATTAATTTTTAGATGAAAATAGGGATAAATGCAATCGAGATCAAATGAAATTAACTTTTAGGTTTTAATTATTAGAAATAAATAAATAAATAAATAAATAATATTTAATTACTCGTCAACTGCCATGTTGGTTGCTAACCTTATTTGGCATGCCTAAGTGGCCTAACTTAACAAGGACATAATATTTATTTGATGGAGTGAGCATTTTTTGGGCAAATTACTCCATTTTGGAAACATTAGGTATATCGGAGATAATGACAGGGTTATTTTAGAATTTTTGCTAAACATTAGAGGCAAAATTGAACCTTTTGCCAATAATCAAGGATAACAAAGCCAAGGGCCTCTACCCAGCTGATTTCAATAGTAATAACAGTAAGAAGGGAAGTTAAGTCTTAACAAGTTTATGATAAAATTCATGACCACATTCGAGGCTTGCTTCCAAAGTACTGAAACATCTCTTCAAACTCAAGAAGAATCTATCCATAACTTAGAAATTCAAATTAAATAACTTGTTAAGCTTGTCTCCATAAGGCAATTATGTATTTCCTAACAACATTAAACCAAACTCTTTACTAGAAAAAACATTAAACCAAACTCGAGGGAGCAAGTGAATGCAATAATTTTAACAGTGTGGAAAGGAGTTAAAAGTTAAAGAGAAAAAGGTTACTATACAAAAAATGAAGGATGATGAAAAGGAGAAAAAAATGAGCAAGAGAAGAAAGTTGTTATTGGGTACCTATCAAAAATTTTATACTTGAGTAGGCTTGAGAAAGATAGAAAGGAAGACCAATTTGATAAATTTTCAACGTTTTTTAAATATTTACATCGTAAAATACCTTCTATTGAAGCTCCTTCACAAATGAAAAAGTATGTCAAATTCTTAAATTCAAATTCTTAAATTATCTCCTTTTTAATAAAAAGAGACTCGAAGAGTTGTTGATGGTTATTTTCAATGAGGAGTGCTTTGCCATCTTGCACAACAAGTTCCCTAGAAGATTAAAGTTCTAAGGAGTTTTACTATTTCCTATAATATGGGTAGGTTGGAAATTGAAAGGGAATTAGTAGACTTAGGAGCTAGTACTAATTTGATGTCATATGACATGTTTAAGAGATTAGGATTGGTTGAACCCAAACCAACTAAAATGAGCATTTAATTAGCAGATTAGTCAATTAAGTATCCCAATTATAAAAGGTGTTCTAGTTAGGGTTGAAAAATTAATTTTCCTTATTAAGTTTGTGATTATGAATATGGAGGATGATGTTGAGGTTTCCTTGATTTTATGAAAAACTAAAACTTCTAGGATATCTTATAATGTAAAAATAAATCTCTATAGGACATGTCAAAACTATAGAAGAATTTAGTGATATTTTCACAAAAGCTCTAAATGGAGCTCGAGTCATTAATGTTTATAATAAGCTATGTATGATTAATATTTATGCTCTAACTTGAGTAGGAGTATTACATATTAGAAGCGATGAGATCAGATAAGATGTTAATGTCTAACAAGATTGTACAGTCAATATATCCTAATGATTGATTATAGGGATATTATTATGTAATTAGTGGAAATTGTTCTTAGGACAAATTCATCTTTCCTATTGATTTGTGATTATAGATACGGAGGATGATGTAGAGGTTTCCTTGATCTTAAGACAAACTAAAACTATGACATATCCTAGAAGTTATAGTTTGGTCATCATTGCATTATGAGATGGAGAGCATAAGCAAAACTATCATCTGAAGGGTTGCCCAGACCATGTGGATTTAAGTGAACTTGTCTTCACCATATTAAGGATCATTACAAAGCACGAAGATTTTTTGGATTCCATTAACCTTGATAGTGTAAAGTTTGTGGTCAATATTCTCTATATGAATGTTTGTATAAGTTAAATGCTTTATAGTCTTTATGCAGATCATGCTTTGCATATGATCACCAATCTCGAGCATGACATTGATAATGAAGTTGTCTAAAGCTCTGAGCGATGTCATAAAAGGTAGGATTATGCAACACCATACAATCCATTATCTCAAAGAGGTTCTCGTTCTAGCTTTAATTTTAGGAGAGAAGAATTCAAAATGGAAGATGAACTTGTAAGAGGTGGAGCCGTCATTCGTGGTGACTCCTTCCATTTTGTTTATAACATAGTAAATTATTTGGAAACGTAGTTTTAGTGAATTTTAAACTTTGAAAAGATTATATAACTTATTATATTCATGTTTAAAATAGGTTAGTTTTAGTAAACAGAAAGTTGAATAGAATTATAGTAGTTAGAGTTTACTTATAACTATGCTATGTAAATCTAGTCTATATATATGAAATTTGTAATTTTCATTAAATGAGTTTTATATTTAATAATGAAATCAACCATTTTTGTGTTCCCAAGATGTAAGTATATCCAATTTGAACCTTGTTAAAAATCTTTTTTCATTCTTATTTATTTTCCTTCTTTATTCTCCATTCTTACTGCATATACTTATTCAAAAATTGGTATTAAAGCATGTTAAGATAAAAATGACTTTAGTTGCAAAGTTTTTTTAGAAACTAAAATTTTTCATTAATGGTCAAAGTTACATGTGGAGACTTGAAAACAATTCTGGCAACAACGCATAGCTTAACTCATCAAAGATCAATACTGCGTCATTTGATCTCTACACAACTTAACAAAAAAAAGACCCCTTTAAGATATACCTACACTGACTTTAGTTGCAAAGTTTGACATAAGAAAGTTTAATGGAATTAGAAACTTCAAATTATGGCAATAGAAAGTGAAGGATTTGTTGGCATAGCAAGGCACATTGAAAGGGTTGCATAAGACTAAGTCAAATCATATTAATGTGCTCGATTGAGAAAAGTTACAAGCTGAGTAACTATAACCATACAACTATGCTTGGAAAATAAGGTCATCCACCATTTCATAGATACTGCATCCTCTATGGAGATATAAAAGAAGTTTGACACTCAATACATGTCAAAATCTCTTATGAATAAGTTGTATCTAAAATAGAGATTATACATGTTGAAGATGAATAAAGGAACAAATCTAGAATAAAATGCTAATGCAGTCAAATAAATAGTCAATGGATTCCTAAGGCTTGAGGTGACTATTGTAAAAAAAAAGATAAATCAATGATTTTGTTTTGTTCTTTACCTTTTTCATATAAATATTTACTAAGCATGCTCAAATTAGGTAAGGAAATAATAGTATGGAAAGCATTATTAATGCACTATTGGTTCACAACCAATAGAGATAAAACACTAGTGAAAGCTCTAAAGGTATAAGACTATATATAAGAGAAAACTAAGATCATGGCAAGAAGCAAAATAAGAATGACTCATCTAAAAGGAGTTTTGGATCTAAATCTAAAGGTAAAATGATAATATGGTGCTATAAGTGAGAGCAAGGCATGCATATTAAGAGGGATTGTCCAAATAAGGAGTATAGTTATGAAAAAAAATAACTAATGATGCATTAAGTTTTGCTAATGTAGTGTAGAGTAAGCACTCAAATTATAGTGATAAAGATATGCTTTATGATAAAGATATGCTTTATGTTTCATCCAATCAACTATAAGAATTATAGGTTCTAGATACAGGATGCACATATCACAAAACACTAAACAAAGATTAATTTATGTCATACACATCATATAACATTGGCACTATCCAATTACGGAATGATAAAGTTTTTGAAATTGTTATAATATGGTAGGTTATGATCAAGATATTTGAGGGTGTTATCAAAATGTTATGCAATGTCTAACATATACTAGATTTTAGTAGAACTTAATCTCTTTGGTCACCTTATACGTGAACTAATATTAAGGCAATAAAGAGTTTGATGGTTGTTTTAAATAGGCCAAGACTGGTAGGAAAAACTTACAAACTGCTAGGAAGCATAGTTAAAGATGTAGAAGCACCAATAATAGGGTTATAACTACTTGTTATGGGACTATAGTCATTCAGGAGAAAGAATATGGATTATGGTGAAGGATGTGAGGCTTCTCAAAATCAAGGAATTAAATGCATTTGGTCAGATCTTCTTAGAAAAAGGTCACGCTTCAAATACAATTACTATAAAAAAAGTTTAACCATTGCTTCGACTTGATCAATGTCTCAAGGTGCTAAACATGGTAGTAACTTCACCTATATAGAATATATTGGCTAAGATGGAGCTTCTTGTATGTCTCATATATATGGATGTATAATCTTGGAGTATGTTTAGAACAAAGCAGACATTTTTTAGAGTATGTTGGTTGAACATGGTATATTCACTAACTAGAGATTATTCTAAATGGCTTATATACATGGATGTACAATCTTAAAGTGTTTCTAGAAGAAAAAAAAATGTTTCTTCAAGTGTGCTAGTTAAATACATGATATTTTTCAAGGTGGAGGTTGTTGTGTATAGTTCATATACAGAAGTATGCAATATTGGAGTATTATCCCAAAAACATAGGCAATTTTGGGAAGTTGTTAGGTGAACTTGACGTAGTACACGATTGTGCACTAATGCAGATTCTTTTTTAGAATATAAAACTGAAGATACGGGTTAGAACAAGAACATGTTATAAGCGTAATGGAAGTTTTTTCAAAGGACATAGCTTTGAGACATAGACGTGTTAGTGTCCATGTCTATGTGCACAAAGAAATAGTGAATAACATAACTTAGGGACAAAAGCATGTCAAATCCTATGCCCATATTCTTGAATAAACATATGAACGGAGACAAAGTTGTGTCCATGATAGAGTGTCTTATATGAAAATGTGACTTTGGTGGATTTCAAATTTTATAAAGCTTCTAAGGCTTATTAAAATTATGTTTAAATTAGTTTGAGTTTGGTATAGGGCATGTTATGTAGAATTGTACAAGATAGAGTTTACATATAACTATAATTGTGTAGGAAATCTATAATCTTTATTAAGTGATTTTTATATTCAATAGAGAAATTACTGGCTCTAGACTTTTGAAGATGTAGACAAAAATCTCATTAATTTTTATTATTATTCTTTATTCTTTATGTCCCTTCCTTCTTAATACGTATGAATACTAATTAGAATTTAAGAAATGCAACATAAATATTTAGGGCCTTCCTATTTATATCGTACTAATCAAATCACACAAACTAAAAAATTGAAGCCTAGATAAAAATTTCCCTAACTTAAGCCGGAAATAAAATCTAAAAGAATATCATTTCATTGTGCTTACCAAAATAAATTTTAAACATTTTCAATTAACTGACATAATAGTTAAATCGAACTTTGCGTGCATATAACTTCATTCCAATTCAGAATTTGATTCTCATCGAAATTTAGTGTATCATTTCCAAATAAATACCAACACGTAAACAAGAAAATAAAAAGAAGAACATGCATCGAAGGGTAACGAAGTGAAACATCTAAAATCGACGTTGTTGGCAACAACGTACACAAAACTCAAGTAATCTGGGTCATCTAGTCTTTGAGATGCAAGTTTGGGCCCATGTTTGAGGTGAGTACAAGGATTTCTAATGGACCAGTACAATCCAGCCATCAAGTTAGACTATCGAATCAAATGGGCTAACTCTGATTCGAGCATGCCAATAAAATGATAAATGACATCATCACCCATGAAAAAAAAAATAGAGTGCAGCTAGTTCTTGCAGGTTTAAGGTGTCATGAATAGAAATCCTTTAAACCTCAATTCTAGATGTGACAAGTGTTATTGATCTCGCGAGTGTATGTGCGGTTAGGAATTTTAACAACTTGAGGTTTAATGACCTGACTGACACGAAGGCGTCAGTCAACTTGAGGTTCAATACCGGCTTTTGTAGCTGAACGTTTTCCACCCTAAGACGTTCGCGACCTCAGCATTCAATCTCTGGTCAAATCCTTTACACTATCCTGTATTAGATGTTATGATCTAGGGATCTCAGAGCTCGACAAGGATTCCTGATCACAAACAGGGATTCCATTTCCCTGTTGGTAGGAAACATAGGAGTTGGAGCTGTTCACCTCTTACAAAGTACTGTTTCTTTTGATTCTATCCACTTGGTTTTTACTTTTTGGTGGTGTAAGAACTTTGAAGACAATGTGATGCTGTGCTTAACTCAGTATTATACATCCATGGATATCTAATGCCTCCTCAATTTTGCCCCTTCCAGTTCATGGCGACATTTTAAAACACTTGAAACACCATCCATGATGGGCTGCAAGAATATAACTTGGAAGTCTTTATGATTTTCTAGTTTCATTTATAAATAAGACAGAATCAGTCTAAAAATTTAGTAGTCTTCTTTTAACGTAGTGATTGTTAGGTTTTGGGTCACTCCTAAGTAGAGCCCAAAGCCTAACATATAAAAATGGTTTTTTAAAACCCTAAAATTAGGTAGGTTATAGTGGTTAGCTGAAAGAGAAGAGAGAGGGAAGAGAATTTTCGTTTTTTACTCCAACTTTGCGCAGTAACCTTCCAACCCTCAATCGCATGGTGATTTCTTATCGGGTCGACCTGAAATTTTAACCACAGGTTCCTTTCTCGTTGTTCTTCATTCTAAACGGTGGAGATTGGATTTGGAGGTCTCCAAGGTGCCCTGATCTTCAGTCGAAGTTGCTGTAATTTTAAGGGTGATATTGTTCTCAACTCTTTTATTCTTTCATCTTGTTGATGATTATTGTTGTATTTTGAGTTGAGTGGTGACTCTAGTTATATCTAGAGGTGAAAAAC
>JAOTAX010045901.1:0-10634 GCA_025629825.1 Erythroxylum guanchezii | reverse complement strand
TTAACTTCTGAATTTATTGTAGAATTCTACGAAAAGCTTTAGAGATCTATTCAACCCCCCTTCTAGATCGTTTACAGGAATATGATATAATCCTTTCATATCAAGGTATGACTAATGTCAGAACAGAACTTGTTTGGTATTAGATCAGAGTTTATCTTTTATCATAACAGAATTTGATTATATCAAAACTGAACATGTATTAGAATACAAAACAAGTTAGACTACTAATCCTTTTTATAGAAGTAGATAACGGGACTAGAACAGAAGATACAATGATCGGTATCTGAATCAGAAGAGACTTAAGACTCTGAAACAGAAGACACATAAGTGTCTAAACTTAAAAGACACCGAAGTGTCTAGCACAGAAGAGACCTTAGTGTCTAGTTACAAGAGCAACTGCAGACCTTTCTAGGCATGTTTATTTACCCATGACTAGGACTTGGCAGTTTTAAAACAAACCATTTCAGATTTCAGATTTCTAGGCTTTAATATATGGCCTTATTCATTTGATCAAACTTAACATGCCTTATCAATACAAACATATGCATTAAAGCATCAATAAATGTATTGAGTCATCACACATTATTTATATTCATACAATTAGAAAGCACTTCCAATACAATCCCAATTATCAAACTCCTCGGATAATTGATGGTCCGGAATTATCACAATATTAGAATCACATAACAGTGAAATGATGCATAAATATGAATTCATTTTGTTATGCTTAAATTGAACACATTCATTCTCACTTGAATAAACTCAATATACCTTATAAACATAAGCATTTGCATCAATATATCAATATAACATTAAGTCATTACATATTACATATATCCACTCAAGTTCCCAAATTCATAAACATTCATAACTAACACATTACTCTTTTTCTTTAAATCATATTAGCATTCATAAATACACTTCATTCCTTTAACAACTTATAGATTCCAAAATTAGATACTTTGTTATCTAATAACACCTTTCTTAAGTTATTACTTCAATAAAATATCCAAATCTTATACAACCTTTAATAAACTTATTCCACATCAAACTAAAGGATTTTATCTCAATGGACTCCACCTTACACACCGCAACACAATGGTGTGGCTGAAAGGAGAAACCAAACCTTGTTTGATATGGTACGATCGATGATGGGGTTTGCAAATTTACTAAAATCTTTTCAGGGGTATGCACTAAAGACAGCTGTTTATTTGCTAAACTGAGTTCTATTAGAGACAGTTGATGTTACTCTATATGAGATGTGGACTAACAAAAAACCCTATCTTTCTCATTTAAAAGTTTGAGGTTGTCTGGTTTATGTGAAACGAAAATAGTCAGATAAGTTTGATGCGAAATCTAACAAGTGTTTGTTCATGGGATATCCTAAAGAGACAATAAGATATCAATTTTACCTTATTGAGGAATAAAAAATGTTTGTTTCAAAGCATGTTGTCTTTTTAGAGAAAGAGTTTCTTTTAAAAGAAGACAGTGGGTGCAAAATTGAACTTAAAGAAGTTCAAAATGCTCGAACAAACGCGGATCAACTGTATGAACCTGAGACTGTGACTCATCCAGATGAAGTAACACAGGAAGTTCGTAAGTCACGTAGGATATGTTTTATTCCCTAAAGATATGGATTTCTCGTGATTGAACAGAATAACGTATTGCTTATAGAAGATAATGAGCCTACTATCTATGAAGAGGTTCTGAAAAGTTTAGAGTCTTAGAAATGGCTTAGCGCCATGAATGCAGAAATGGATTCCATGTATGAAAACCAAGTATGGACTTTGGTTGAGAGACCCAAAGGAATAAACCCATAGAGTGTAAATGGGTTTTCAAAAAGAATATCGACATAGATGGTAATGTGATTACCTATAAACAAAGCTTGTGGCTAAAGGTTTTCGTCAAAGATAAGGAATTGACTACGACAAGACCTTTAGCCCAATAGCAATGCTTAAATCTATTAGGATACTCTTAGCCATTGTCACTCATTATGATTATGAGATATGGCAAATAGATGTGAAGACAACTTTCTTAAATGGAAATCTAGCCGAGGACGTGTATATGACATAACCAGAGGGCTTCATCTCCTATGATGGCGAAAAGGTATGTAGGCTTCAGAAATCAATCTACGGATTGAAACAAGCATCCAAGAGTTGGAATATCCGCTTTGATGAGATAATCAAAGAGTTTGGTTTCTCACAAAATCCTAATGAACCCTGTGTGTATAAGAAGGTTAGTAGGAGTGCAATCGTATTCCTTGTGCTATATGTAGATGACATATTATTACTAGGAAGCGATGCCTTTATACTACAATCTGGTAAGATTTGGTTATCCAAACAATTTGCTATGAAAGCTCTCAGTGAAGCAACTTATATCCTCGGGATAAAGATCTATAGAGATAGATCGAAAAGGTTGCTTGGTCTTTTACAATCAACGTACATAGATAAGATGCTAAAGAGATTTAGCATGGAACAGTCCAAGAGAGGGTATCTTCTTATGACTTATGGGATAATACTCTCGAAATCTATGTGTCCTAAGACACAAGATGAGAGGAGACACATGAATATGATCTTGTATACATCTGCAGTAGGATTTATCATGTACGTTATGCTATGTACAAGACCCGATGTATCATTTGTTCTAAGTGTTACTAGCATATACCAATCGGATCTTAGTGAGGGTCACGGGTGGCTATCAAGAACATCCTCAAGTGCTTGCAAAGGACTAAGGATGTTTTCTTGATATATGGAGATGGAAATCTAAAAGTTAGTGGGCATATAAATGCCAGTTTTCAATCTGATAAAGATGATTCCAAATCCCAATCAAGTTATATATTTATACTGAACGGTAGGGCAATCAATTAGAAGAGTTCCAAACAAGAGATGATTGTCGATTCAACAAACAAGGCAGAGTACATTGTGCTTTAGACGCAGCAAAGGAAGAAGTTTGGATCAAGAAGTTCATTATTAAACTTGGTGTGGTTCCTAGCACTGATGGGCCTATACAGTTGTATTGTGACAATAATGGGGCTATTGCGCAGGCAAAGGGACCAAGGTCTCATCAACAGTCCAAGCACGTACTTCGCAAATATCTTCTAATCAGGGAGATCATTGGTTGAGGTGATGTACAGATAGAGAGAATTCCCATCTATGTCATTGATTCATTGACAAAGCCATTGCCACATAATAACTTTGATTGTCATGTACTCACCTATGGTATTAGATACCAAGGCGATTGATTTTAGGTTAAGTGGGAGAATTGTTAGAGTAGTGCCCTAAAGGCAATTGCCTTTAGCGTGTTTTGTACAAAGTTATGCACAAACTTTATTTTCAATAATAAAGAAAGGCATATTTCATTAATTTTGTATTCATTATTTATGAATTGATATTGATCTATAAGTAAATTAATGAAGTCCATGATATATGACATAGCATGAAGGAAATCATGATGTGATCATACTATTGAGATTCCTATCATGTGCAATTATATCAGTATCTAAATTATCCTTAGTCGTAGCATTAATGAGACTGGACATCGTTAATCTGGATAGACTAGCACTTGTCAAACTCCTTGATTTGATCAAGAAGTGGATCTTAGAAATTGTAAACATGAGATGTTTAGAGTTGAGATATGGATGCTACTAGAGCTAGTAAGTACATTGGTTGACCTACCATGAGATCATCACATAGATGTCCTATTCTAATGTCAGTGATAATCTCATCATTGCAATGGTGCAAGTATCTTTAGACTTGAGGTACTCAAAGATATCTTGGATACTGATTATATTCTTTGACTCCATTCCTTATTGCCTTGTAGAGGTCGATCATAGGGTGGTGATTGGGTACATCTTGAGATATTTGAAGGTAATTGAGTAGCCAATAGAGGATTCACCACTTCTGTGATAGTAGAAGATCATAACCACGACCTCTTTTCAGGTCATTACTTATAAATCTCTGGCCGGAGTACATGTGTCATAAAGAATGTCTTCATTGACATACAAAGTAATGAGTCCTAGGACAAAAACTAATATCACTTGGGTTAGATTTGATGTAGTTAGTCTAGTGAGAGTTGACACTTTGCCTATACTCATAACCAAGTGGGGTATAACATGGTGAAAGGATGAATTGCACATCAATTGTCTATAGGAGGGTTCGTGAGATGGTTCATGACGAGCACGAGTTCATTCGTCAAACCACTTACTTTCCAGTCAATTAGGGGATCATGATGTGTTAGTAGACGCCGTTCATGACTTGCTTGGATTAAGTGTTAATCCAAGTGGCCAATATAACGGGAACCTAATGGGTCACACACATAAGAGTGACTCGGAGGATTCGTAAAATGGTTTTAGATAAAGATCCATTATATTGCGAGAAATAAAACCAAATGGATCCTAATGAGATTGGGATATATCGCAATGAGATCGCGACATCGATATTGCTGAAACAGGTGTTCAATGTTTTTTTTTCCATACTTGGGACCTGGTAGGACCGACCTTAGTGTGACTGAACCACCTTATATATATATATATATATATATATAATGTGCAACGTGGAAGATGAGAGAGGCTCTTACTTGCTTCTTTTTTTTTAATCTTGTATTGTTTTCTTCTTTTATCATTTAAAGACAATAAAAGCATCACCTTGTAAAGAAGCCTCTCTCATCTTCCACACAAAAAAAAAAGACAAAAACAAAAAAGCAAGTAAGATTTGATAATCGTGAACATGGTTAAGTAAGCAATCTTCACGATTCTCACCTTATTCTCCTCATCTTTCTCATCTTCTTCCTCTTCATTCTCTTTCACAATTTTGCTCTCTTTGGAACAAAGAAGAGAGCCAACACTCCTGCCTTTGTTCTAGCTATTTTCGGATCAAAAAGTTTGATTTGGTTAGTTTCTCCGATCTCTGTGTGGATATCGTTAGAGAGGTCTATTTTGGTCGTTGTAGTTTACAACAACCCGACGAGTAGAAGATTGAAGAACTAAGGAGACTACACATAAGGTACATGGTTATTATATGAATGATTGATTTGTGTAAATGCCTTGAATTCCTATATATATACAAACATGTATATATATATATATATATATGGTATGAATATGTTTGTGAATTAGGAATTTTCAATTAGGTTTAATGGTATTTCCTATTATAGGCACATAAATCCTAGACTTCGGGAAAGTCTCGGAACAATTTTTTTTTGTTTTCCGCATTGCGTGTATATGATGCATACACCAAAATTTTCCTACACATTTTGTACACATGAAGGGCATTAGAAGTTTCTCGTAAAGCCATTTTCTTTGTCTAATGCACCATCTTCCTTTCAAGCTATGATGAATTGGTGTTTAAACTTTTATTACGAAAATGTGTTCTTTTTTTCTTTGATGATATCCTTGTCTACAATAGGAGTTGGTTAGACCATCTTGCCCATTTGAAACTTACGTTGGATCTGTTGAGGTAACATGACCTTCACACAAAATTCCCCAAATATGTGTTTAGCAAAACCTCTCTCTTATGTTGAGGCCATATCATCTCAAACCAGGGGGTTTATATTGACCCTGAGAAAATTTAAGCAATCAAGAGTGGCTTGTACCAAATACAGTCAAGAAGTTGCAAGGATTCCTTATAATTGTGGGTTAATACTACCGGTTTGTCCCAAATTTTGTTAGTATGCACCTCTTACCCAACTTCAGCGAAAGGATGTGTTCATCTGGTCTAATAACATCGAACAAGCCTTTCAAACATTAAAGAAAACTTTGACAGTAACTCTAGTCCTTTGCTTGCCAAACTTCATCATCCTCCAAATCGATGTGTCAAGTGTTGTACCCCGTTTCCAAAGCCCAACTATCCGGAGTCATAAAGCGCGAGTGGGTTCCCTTGTATGGTTATTTCACTGAACCCTCATTAGCCAACATCTCACAAGGGTGGTGTGCCCAAACTAGTCAATCCCCAAAATTACAATTTGAATTCTTCAAAGAAATCGTAGCTCTAAGTCTCTAGTTTGTTTTGAAGCAAGAACCATCTTAATCGGAGCGCTATAGATCAAGATATGCATAAAAATGTGTTCATACCCCAATCGTGCTCTCCCAACCGACCCCTTACTTTCTGTCCATCAAACCTTTTCAAATCAACTCCAAAAAATACCAATTTTTTTGGAGAGATAGAAACATGTGTCAGGAATCTATTGGCTCAAGAATCACTTCATTTGAAGGTCGGATGAGGAAGTGATGGCCGAAGGAATCAAACATGTGTATACCCTCAATCATATTGTACCTAACTTGGCGCAATTACCATAACTTTCAATAGAGATGTCGAATTGCATTAGTTCTTGGACTGTTTGAACGAAAACTTCAAGATATACAACTTTGATGAACACCACAAAGTGAGATTTTGCCATTTAAAGGGTCAAAAATACAAATTACCGCGAGTGTACAGGGTATATCTATTAAACGGACATACACGGGTTAGGGGCCATTTTTGACCCGAGAAGGTCCGTTTAACGGACATGACATTGGCGATACTGGGGGTCCTCCCAGACCTGAGAAGGTCCTTTTAACGGACCTAAAGTCTGTCTAACGGATATAGGGGTTCCCTAAACCCCTCCAAAACCTCTTTAATGCTTCCTACATCCAATCTAACATCATATTCGCTCATAATCTTCCCAAATTCAACTCTTTTAGTGCAAAATTACTTCATATCAATTCAAACACCAAAATTACCTCATAAAACTCTCAATTCTCAACCCATTTGATTCATCAAAACTACACATTCTCATCATTTACCATAGCTGTCCTGCGTATACATTCCATACAGCATCACATCTTGTAACGATCATATCTTTTCACTCCGGTATACAAAAATTACAAACTTTATATCGTTGGAAAGCTAGAAAGATCATCTACAACTTCCAAGAGACAATTTTGACTAGTTCTACCTAAATTATTCCAGAATTTCCCCTGAAGTCAGAACACAAATCTTACCCCTATGAAAACTTGAAATTAGCAATGTAAAGACTTGAAAAGCCATAAACAAACATAATGTATATGTATTTCATTCAAATTAAAAAAAAAAGAGTTTTACAATGCTTTAGTGGGCATTTCAATCCACCTTATATCAAAATCCAAAAATACAAACTTTACAAGAACAATAATTGCTCAAAATGCGACTAAAGCCTTGTTTTACAATATCTAACTGCAAAAACAAAATATGCAAATTGGAGTGATGCCTCGACTCTTGACTCTCGACTCTCGACTTGATATCTTGTTCATCACCTGAAGATAGGAAGGAAAGGGGGGTGAGCTTGAAAGCTCGTGGGTAACAGTTTTATAATCGGCAATAAGAACAAACCATTTAAAACCTTCATGATCATAGCAAATTCTCATTGAATCATAAAACACAAAATTCTTAACATATCAACTCAATTCACAACTCACTTATGTCATATGTCCATCAAACTTGCCAATACATCATAATCAAATAATCACATCAGAATGTTTTGAGTGGTTCTGTAACAGAACGTACTACACATTTCCCACAAGGGTCCTATGTAGCCGTGAACAGAATGTACTATCGTAATCCCACAAAATGATCTTGCGTAGCCGTGAACTTATGGGAGTCCGCAAAGGAGCTTCATGCCATTAGCGGGCAGGCGGGAGAGGCCTTTTAATCAAGTGCACTTGACAGACAGAACAGACCACCACAAACCCACATAATATGTTATTCATGACTTGAAAATCAATTGCACAGATGGCACATTTTGAAAACTTGTCTTCCATGGGCATGGAATATTTCATATGCAATTCCATCATCATTTCACACTTCACCAACCAAAACCCCATACCAATCATATAGCCATTTCCGAAATCATTCAAAAGCGACAAATACAATTATTATGAAGCCATTTGAAATCATTTTCATATCAGCTCATAAGTCTTTCACAGAAATTCACATATAAAATCATATGACACATTCTCATAGCAATTTTAAAGGATAATAAATGCGCATTATCAACGTAGTTGAAAATCATTAGCTTCCATTTAGTTGAAGAAACTTTGATGGCTTACTAACTTAATTATAAAAATGTCACCCACCTTAATTTCTTTGCTTGAAAACTTGTTCAAGGATATGTCTCCTCTTGTTCCTCTCGCCTCTCTTGCTTCCCTTTAACAATGGCAAAAATTCGCAATTCAATAGAATTCAAGTTGGAAAACCCAAAGAACCAAATGCATGAAATTGATCCTAGAATACTTACACCTATGCAATTTCTAAGCTCTTTGAACCAACACCTTTCCAAAAATCCAAAAGATTTAACATAAACTTTCCTTGAATCTTCACCAAACAATGGATTTCTTAGCCCTAATGGAAGCTTTAACCTTCCTCTTCCTTTTTCCCTTCTTGCTCAATCCCAAAATCCCTCTTGAAGGCTAAGAAAAGTTAGAACCTAGCTCAACTCTCCTTTTTTTTTTCTCTCAACCCACGACACTCTCTCTCCCTTCTTTCTTATTTGTATGTTTTCTCTCTTCTTTCATTCTTCACCAACTTTTTTCTCTACTAAAGAACAAGCCCACAATTCCTTCTTCCCATTTTGCCCCTCCTTCAATGCCTTAAAGCTTTCCCACTTAAGTAATCTCCCAAAAATGCCCCTCAGGCAACTTATCACCTTAACCTTAATTCAACTAACCGATGTCATATAATCTCATTCACATTAGCAAGCTAATTAATTCTAACATACATTAATCTATCAAGACCTCAAAATTAATTTAAATTATGCTTATTCATCAAGAAAAAAATTCGGGGGCCAACATTTTCTCCCCCTCTTAAAAGAATTTTGTCATCGAAATTCTTACCTGAGTCATTGAAAAGTTGTGGATACTTCTCCTTCATGGCTTCCAAAGGCTCCTACGTGGCCTCTTCCACAGAATAGTTTCTCCATAGGACTTTGACCAGTTGAGTTGTCTTGTTCCTGAGGACCTTTTCCTCGGTGTCCAAAATCTCCACTGGAATCTCCTCATAACTCAGATCATCTATCAACTAAATCTCAGTGATCTGAATGATGTGGGATGGATCCGATCTATATCTCCTCAACATGGATACATGAAAGACGTCATGTATCTGTGACAATTCTAGGGGCAATGCCAACTTATAGGCTAGTGCTCCAATCCTCTCAACAATCTCGTAGGGACCCATATCTCGGACTCAACTTATCTTTCTTGCCAAATCTCATGAATCCTTTCCAAGGAGACATCTTAAGAAATACTTTCTCACTGACTTTATACTCCATCTCCTATCGGTATGCATCAGTATAACTTTTCATTTTATCCTATGCTGCTTTAAGCCATTGCTTAACCAGATTGACCTTGTCAACTGTCATATGGAGTAACTCTGGTCCGATCAATTTCCTTTTTCCTTCTCCATCCTAGCATATCGGAGTTCTACACCTTCTTCCATATAGTGCTTCATAAGGAGCCATCTGAATACTCGAATGGTATGAATTATTGTAAGTTAATTCGACCAATGGCAAATGCTCATCCTAAGCTCCTTCAAAATCCATCACATATACCCTGAGCATTCTCTCAAGGATCCGAATGGTCCTCTCAGATTGACCATCCGTCTGGGGATGAAAAGTCGTGCTAAAGTTTAACTTGGTTCCTAGAGCCTCTTGTAAACTTCCCCAGAATCTCGAAGTGAATCGAGGATCCCTGTCAAAAACTATGGAATCTAAAACCCCATGTAATCTTAATATCTCATCAATATACTTCTTTGCTAGCACATGCAGAGAATTAGTTTGTTTAATTGCCAGAAAATGGGTTGACTTCGACAACCGATCAATAATGACCTATATGGCATCATGCTTCCTACTAATCTTAGGAAACCCATCAGAAAATCTATAGTTATCCTTTGCCACTTCCACTCAGGAATGGACAATGGCCTCAACTTTCTAAAAGGTGCATGGTGTTCAGCCTTAACTTGCTGACACACTAAACACTTGCTCACATATTCTGCTACATCTCTCTTCATGCCCTTCTACCAGAAATGCTCTTTCAAGTCTCTGTACATCTTGGTGCTACCTGGGTGCATTGTGTGCCTTATCCAGTATTTTCTCCTTTACTTCCTTGACATTTGGAATACAAAGTCTGTTTCCTATAACCATGAGTCCATCATCCCTCACTACCACCTCAGATTTTTTGCCATTCTGAATTTCTTCTCGAAGCTTACTTAATTCTGCATCCTGTGCTTGTAACTTCTTAACTTTCTCCCTGAATATCAGTCTCACTCTGAAATTAGCAAGAATATTGTTAGACCCCAAACTTTTCTTGGAAATTAGAAATTATTAAATGAAATCTTTAATGAGGAAATATGGTATGATTCCTTGTAATAAATGTGTTAGGACCCGATCTTGGAGAATTGGATCCCAACCGGATAAGAACGGAAAACGGAAACGAAATCACACATCGAATCGAAAAAATCGAAGGAATGGATTACGAAACGAAACGAATCAGAAGCAAATCGAAAACAAAGCAAACAAACAGTTCAATTGAACACGAATCGAAAAATGAAAAGCAAAGCGAAACAAACGAACGGATCGGAAGCAAATCGAAAACGAAGCAAACAAACGGTTCAATCGAACCGAAACAAATG
>JAOTAX010045854.1:0-10635 GCA_025629825.1 Erythroxylum guanchezii | reverse complement strand
TCTTCTTATCTTCAAATTGGATTGATCCGTACATTTCCGAAATGTCTCGGTATGCCTAATGTTTCCAAATTCTCAAAACAATCATTACGATAGAAATTCTAAACCATGTACCCAATTTAGCCCTTGAGACTTTCATTGTGTCTCTATGCATATAAAATCATAATAAATCGTATCTTGATCTCCAGTGTAGCACTTCTTCCTGACACTATAGTCACTTCGCTATTTCATTCGAAAGGAAAGTATGTCGGTACAATATCAATAGCATCACAATATCGAGATCATCGTCCATAGGGCACACCAACACAAATATAGGGAACTTAGATCTACCTTATCGACCCATGTACTTTTGCTCATTTCCAATTAGCCCCATTTTATTGCACATCCGAGTCAGAATCGTAAATACCTCGTTAGCCTGAACTTTTAATCTTGTATAGGCATATTTAGCATCACATCATACTTTTATCACTTTAATCGATATTCTTCTCATGTCCAACTTTGACCTCTTCAGGTTATAGAAATTTTCATTTCCATTCAACTCGATTTATACACTTTATGACTCAGTATTTGGTTTGATATCACTTCTTTCCTGAATCAACCCATGCCAATGTATTTACATTCGTATCATATTCAAGGGTTTATAATTTATACATGCTCATGCGACTCAACTAGGGATCAATTGCTACCGTCAGCTTTGACATGACCAGAATGCATGTAACTTAACACAAATTTCAGAATGCCCATGTACAATCGTACTTCTGGGCACTGATACCACATATGTAGCACCCCACTCCCGCAGGACCCGAACCCGATATCGTGAGTGATATCCGAGTCCGTGCCTCACGAGAGTGGTATGCTAGAGCACTCGAAATATAGTCAAACACTTAGTATAATTGCTCAAACACAATTACCACGTTATCCACAACACAATTTCATTAGGCACAAATACCGGGAATGTCATGAATGCATGTACAGTTATTTTCATGTGCACAAATTTCACTGTTCACAAATACCAGTATGCATGAACAATCCTAATTAATCCCAATCACTCTCATCCTTTTCTAAATTACTATTCTACCCTTCCCGTCGGGGGTGGGATGTTACAACCACAAACCCATATAACGCATATTTCATGAACTTGTAAGCTTGTTGCCCAAAATGTGACTTCTTTGAAAACTTGCTTTTCATATCCTTACTATATTTTGAAAACCCTTTTTGAAAATATGATTTCAAGAACATGTATCTTTTCAAAGAATCATTTTCAAAAGCTTTTCATCAATCATGAACACAAGTTATGCAGCCATCATATAGAACCATCTTACAACATTTAAAAAGTAATAAATGCACATGAATAAGGTAGTTGAAAACAATCATTTCTTGAAAGAATCTTTAATGGCTCATTGCTTAATTATAAAAGTGAAAACCACCTTGAATGTTTCCTTGCTTATAACTTGGCTTAAGGATGTCTCTCCTCTTGTCTTTCTTGATTCCCTTTTTATAGACAAAAAACCCAAGTTTAGATGGGTTTTCAATTGAAAATCCCTTAAAGCGCAATCACTAAAATTGATTCTAAAATACCTAAACCCTTGCATTTCCTAAGCTTCAAGAACCAAAACCCTTCCAAAATCCAAAGCATTAAAATGTTCTTACCTTAAACCTTCACCAAATGAAGAGGTATTTGGTTCAAAAGAAAGCTCTTATCTTTCACTAGAAAGCTTAGGAAAAGAAACCCTAGCTCAACTCTCTCCTTTTCTCTCCAACCACCGAAACTCACTTCCTCTTTCTTTCTTATCTTCTTTCTGTGCTCTCTCCCTTCTTTCATTCCCCACTAACATTTTTGTCTTCTAAAATGTAAGACAACAATTCCATCTTCCCAATTTGCCATTCCTTATAAGCTTATGCCTTACTAAACTTAAGTGATCTTCCAAAACTACCCTCGAATATTCTTTTAACTCCAAAATTTATCCATCATAACCCTATAATTCATTTTAAATCATGCTTAATAAATAAATAAATAATTTGGGGGCCAATAGTCATTACATAGAACATATCACAAAGATTCATCCATCAAAACATAACACTCAAATATGCATCATACTTGACATTTCAATGATGCAATGCACGAACAAATGGCTCCAGAGTTCCGTGGAACAAAACAGAGAAGCCAAAGTTTACTCTGTGAACAAAACAAGTCTGAATTCTCAGGATCTCGTGGCCTTAAACGGGCAGCCAGGAGAAGACTATGAGTCAACTTGCACGTGACTAACGAAATAGGTTCCTCTCTTGCCCAAACAAAAGCACATAATCATGCTCAAATCATTTCATCATACTTTCATACTTTTCATGCTCTTTCCTTTCTTTTCATTTATACAAAATGCCATGACATATTTCAAGGCATAACATGATCAATATCACAATTCAATTATATCAAAATGTCATCCATCTTTCAAGGCATGATATAAAACACATCATAGTAATTCATAATTTAGCAATTCTAGCATATACACACACATAGGCAAAATGCCCATTTACATAATAACCATAAATATATTACCCACCTAATTCGCTCGCAAAAATCCAAGTCAAGGTTGTCTTTCCCTTTGCTCTTGGGTAGGATTCTCTTAGTTCCCTAAAAGAAACCAAGTCTCGTTCAATAGGAATCCAATGGAAAATCCCACAATGAAAAATCACTAAAATTGATTCTAGAATACTTAAACCCAAGCATTTTCTAAAATCCATGAACTAAAATCCTTCCAAAAATTCAAAGAATTCAAAATGATTTGACCTTCATTCTTCACCAAATGAAGTGATCTTTGGCTCAAAGGGAAGCTCTTTTCTTCGTCTACTTTTTTCCTTTGTTAAACAACTCCAAAATCTCTTTTGAAGACTAAGAAAAGTTAAACCTTAGCTCAACCCTCTTCTTTTCTCTCAAACCACCAAACTCTCTTTCTCTTTCTTTCTCATTTTCATTATTCTCTTCTTCTTTTTTCCCTCCACTCACGTTTTTCTTCTTCATTTATAAGCAAGACAACACTACTTCCTCCAATTATGCCTTTAATGAATCAAAAAAGTCCATTTCACCCTTCCTTATAAGTTTATGTTCTTTTAACCTTAAGTGTCTTGCCAAAAATACCCTTGAACATTCCTATAACCTAAACATTTTCTTTTGGAAAATGTTCCTCGTTGTCTTAAGTTTGTAAAGACAACAAAATCATTCAATTTGGTTCAGAAATCCGAAGGTTGCATCCCAAATATTTCAGACTATTATTAGACTGAAACAGTACACTATACCCAACTTCCATCCAGAATTTGAAAGTCATAGGGACTGACTTACAATTCACTTCCTTTAGATAATTTGTAGCCCTATGTCTCTAGTTTATATCAAATTAGAACTCATCATAATTGGTGTTGGGCCCTAAACTTTTCTTGGAAGCTAGAACTATTAAATGAAAAATTGTTGGCGATTATTCATGTGGAGAGAAAAGGGGAATGCTTGAATTTGAAACGAAACAGAAAAGATGGTTTAGATACAAGATGAGTTATATACGAAAGGTTGGCAGTTAAAATCAGGAAAAAGGTAATTAGAACATGTTCGTTTAGTATGTTTCGGTGCTTTAGCCATAACTTTTGCTCTAGTTATCCAAATTAGATTATTCTTGATTTGGATTAAACTAGCGAAATAGGGTTACAAATTGCTTGCGAAATCGAGTTTTAATTCAATCTCTAAGAATATCAATTTTCGGATTGAAGTTGAACACATAATATTGTTTTAGTATAAGAACAGACCGAAAATATTTGGGGTATGAATTTTAGACTGTTGAACCAAATTGAATGATTTTCATGTCATTAGAAAATTAAGACAATGAGGAACATTTTTCTAAATGGAAGTGCTAGCAAATTCCTTCAATTACATGATCAGAAAAAGGTCTTGATTTTTGGAAAGAATTAGGCAATGACTTAAATGAATTTTGAGATCTTAATAGAGTATTTTATGGAGTTAATTAGCATGTTAATATGAGTAAGATTATATGACATAGGTTAATCAAATTAATTTGTTAAGGTGATAAGATTGTATGAAGGGCAAAATTGGCAAGTCGCTTAAGCATTTAAGTTACAAGGCATATAAGGAAGGGGTAAATTGGACATTGTGCAATCATTAAAGGTATAAAAGGGGAGAAAATTGGTGTCTTGCAACAAAAGAAGCAAGAAAACGTGAATGAAAGGAGCGAAAGAGAGAAAAGCACGAAAAAGAAAGAAAGAAGAAAAAAGATAGAAGTGAGGTAGCATTTAATTTTTCTAAGCCTTCAAGAGTAATTTTGAAGTTGTTCAAAAAGTGAAAAGGAAGAGGAGGATTAGAGCTCTCATTCAAGCCAAGAAACTCTTCATTTGGTAAAGATTCAAGGTAAGTTTGATCTTAATATTTTGGATTTTTGAAAGGGTTTTGGTTCGTATAGCTTAAGAAATGTATGGGTTTAAGAATTCTAAGATCAATTTTAGCGAATATGTCTTATAGGTTTCTCAATTGGAATGCCTATTGATTTGGGAATTTTTGTCAATGTTGAAGAAAATCAAGAGATGCAATAGGAGCAAGAGTAGAGGCTTTTTGAGTAAGGTTTTCAAGCAAGGAAATTAAGGTGGGTTTCATGTTTATAATAGAGTTAATAAGCCATGACTATGTTTTCAAAAGAAATAGAATTAAATGATTTCATTTTGTTTTATAAATGTTTCCTTTATTGCTTTTCAATGATTTGTGAAAGTGCTACATGTTTTGGTGTATGAAGTTTGATGATGAATTATGAAGTGATGATGAAATTGCATTGAAATGTTTCATGCTTATGGAAAACATGTTTTCAAAATGAGCCATTTGGGTAATTGGTTTTCAAGTTCATAAATTACATATTATGTGGAATTGGTGTAATCCATCTAAGAATTGCCACGTGTACATTGACCAAGTTAAAGGCTTCTCCCGCCTGCCTGCTAATGGCACGAAGCTCCTTCATGGATGCCCTCATGTTTATGACTACACAGGACTACTATGTGGAATTGAGTAGTTTGTCATGTTTATGAATCTACCCAAACCATTCTGATGTGCTTATGTGTATATGATTTGCGAATAAGTTGAAAATTTCATAAATTGTGCTGTTTGTGATTTTGATTACTTGATAAGAATTTTGAGAAACGTGTATTTTATGACTCAATAAGAATTTTCTATGACAATGAACTTTTTGAACTATTTTGCTTATTATTCGTTATAAACTTATTACCCACGAGCTTTTTAAGGTCACCCCATTCCTGTCCCATCTCCAAGTGATGAGCAAGAGACGGAGTGAAAGAGAGTCAAGGCATTACTCTAGATTTACATACTTTGTTTTCTTTTGGAATAATTTATGTAAAACAAGGCTGTAGTCGCATGATGAGCAATTATAGTTAATGTATTTTATGTATTTTGGGATTTTGTGAAATATTGTATTGTAGCGTGGAATGCCTGTTGAAGTTTGTAAAACTCATAATTTATGATGTTAATGAAATGTGTATTTGTGTATGGATGATTGTCAAATTGAAATGTGAATTTGGGTATGGATGAGGTAGAGTTGAAATATGAATTAATTAAGGATGAGGTTAAGTTGGAATTAGGTACACTTGGAGAATTTTTCAATTTGAGATGATAAATTTTGAAAACAAATTATTGATATACAGAAGTGAGATGTTATGGAAAAGAAAATAGGAATTATGAATGGATAAGAATGATGTTGCATTAGTTAAGTGAATTTGGGACAAATTTCATGTTTTTCATAAAGGTAAATTTTGTGAACTGACTCCAAGAAAAATCTGGAATAATCTAGGTAGAACTGGTTAAAATTTCTTCTTGGAAGTTGTAGCTGATCTTTCTAGCTTTCCAACGATATAAAGTTTGTAATTTTTGGATACCAGAATGAAAAAATATGATCGTTGCAAGATGTGTTGCTGCATGGAATGTATACACAAGACAGCTATGGCAAATGATGAGAATGTGCGGTTTTGATGAATCAAATGGGTTGATAATTGAGAGTTTTATGAGATAAAATTAGTGTTTGAATTGATATGAAGTGATTTTGCACTAGAAAAGTTGAATTTGGGAAGATTATGAGTGAACATGATGTTAGATTGGATATAGAAAGCATTGGAGAAGTTTTGGAGGGGTTTGGGGAACCCCTATGTTTGTTAGACAGACTTTAGGTCTTTTAAACGGACCTTCTTAGGTAAAAAATGACTCCCAGCATCGCCCATGTCCGTTGGGTAAAAAGAGCCCCCATGCCCGACAATGTACATTAAATGGACATAGATGTTCGTTAAACAGATATTCACAGGACAACTATAGTAAATTGCAATTTTGACTCCTTTTAAAGGCAGAATCTCGCTTTGTAGTCTTTATAAAATTTGTAGATCTCGAAGCCATCTTTCCAATAGTCTAAAAATGACATCAATCCTGCATCTGTGGTGAAAGTTATGTCAATTGCTTCAAGATAGGTATAAAATGATTGAGGGTATAAACCTATTTGATTCTTTCGGGCATAACTTCCTCATCCGACCTCCAAATGAAGTGATTCTTGAACTATAGATTTATAAGACATTTTTCTATCTATCTATAGAAATTGGAATCTTTTGGAGTTAATTTGAAAAATTTTGCATTAGAGAAAGTGAGGGGTCGGTTGGGAGAGCATGACTGGGGTATGAACACACTTTGGCATTTTAAGCATATCTTGATCTATAGAGTTCCGATTAAGATGGTTCTTGCCTAAAAAAAAAATAGAGACTTAGAGATACAATTTCTTTGAAGAAGTTAAATTGAAATTCTAGTTTGAAGTTTCCCAAAATCTGTTCTGAATTAGGAGAAATGAGTTTCAATATGGTGATTAATTTGTATGGGCACGCCATTGAACATATTGTGAGGAAATTTTTGGGATGTTATGAGAATGAAGATCACTTTTTATGGCATCAGAGCAAGTGTTGGACTCTGGAAACAAGCGGGGTCCAATTGTGGTGTCAAAGCAAGAAGATGAATTGATGTTGGTTAAGGAGATTTCATAGGAATACACTCATGTTTCATGATTTTCGCAAGAGGTTGGGTACCAGAAACAAGCGGCATCCAACAGATGTGGTATCAAAGCAATAGTTAAGTTCCAGAAATGGGATCTAACATGTGTTATATTAGAGCCAGGTTTAGGATCTTACATGGGCATTTTCGAATTATGTGTCAAAGTACATGCATTGTGAACATGTCATAGCAGACATTAGCGACTAATCCTTAGTATAAGTCGCATGTGTATAAGTCACATGCATGAGTAATTGTTAAGAGTTTGAATTGATTTTATTAGTGAGAAAAACAATACCCATTCATGATATGAGAAAATCAAATTTGTGCATAATTAGAAATGAGAAACAATCGGTGGTTAAATATGACAGATAATGAGTCAACGCATTTGTATTATAGAAATTGAATATGACACCAATATTATACTGTGGTGTATATCCCCAAATGTGGTAAAGATGTGAATGTATTATCATGGATTGTTTGAGGAAAATAGGTAGACAAGTTGGAACAATGAGATTAAAAAGTACAAGTAGAATGTAATGAAAACAGAAATTGTTATGATCTTAAGAAGATGAAATTAAAACCAAAGTGGTTGTCTGATTAAGGTGACAAGAGTTATGATTGACCATAAGAATGTGTTAGTGGAATTGAGATCAATGTACAACTTTGATTGACTTTAAGTATCACCATTATTATCGAAATGATAACATTAAATACCGTGCAGTGTTATGCGGCAAAAAGAGTCGTCCACCTCTTTATTTGGATGAATAGGACCAAACAGGGTTGAAGGTTAGAATTGATTAAAGACGTTACTGGTAAGTGAAATTGATATGTATTACGAATTAAGTGATTTTTAAAAATTGGTGAATGAATTTGGTGGATCAACACCAAAGGTATGGAATACAGTGAGATAGACATAAGAGTTAAGTGTACTGACACCATAGAGATGTGAACTATGAAGCAAAGGATGCAATGTTTCTGAGAATGTCACGTTCACAAGGAGAAACTGAATGATTAAATAAGTGACTGAAAAATCGAGTGAGTCCATTGAATATGGTCATTTGGAAGAAATTATTCGACTGAATAAATTACTCGGGAGACTGAGAAAAACATAAAATAGTTTTACCTTCGTATGTTTGATTACTCAGGTAAGAATTTCGAGGATGAAATTCTTTAAGGGAGGGAGAATTGTTGGGCCCTGAACTTTTCTTGGAAGTTAGAACTATTAAATGAGAAATTGTTAATGATTATTCATGTGCAGAGAAAAGGGGAATGCTTGAATTTGAAATGAAACAGAAAAGATGGTTTAGATACAAGATGGGTTATATATGAAAGGTTGGTAGTTAAAAGCTAGAAAAAGGAAATTGGAACATGTTCATTGAGTACGCTTCAGTGTTTTAACCATAACTTTTTCTCTAATTATCCAAATGAGATGATTCTTGATTTGGATGAAACTAGAGAAATAGGGTTACAAATTGTTTGATGAAATCAAGTTTTAATTCAATCTCTAAGAATATCAATTTTTGAATGGAAGTTGAGAACAAAATACTATTTTAGTATAAGAACAGTCCGAAAATGTTTGTGGTATAACTTTTTAGACTATTAAATCAAATTGAATGATTTGATGTCACTAGAAAATTAAGACAATGAGGAACATTTTTCTAGAAGGAAGTACTAGCAAATTCCTTCAATTACATGATCAAAAAAAGGTCTTGATTTTTGGAAGGAGTTAGACAATGACTTAAACGAATTTTGAGGTCTTAATAGAGTATTTTTATGGAGTTGATTAGCATGTTAATGTGAGTAAGATTATATGACATGGGTTAATTAAATTAAATTGTTAAGGTCATAAGATTGCATGAATAGCAAAATTGGCAAGTCACTTAAGCATTTAAGTTACATGACACATAAGGAAGGGGTAAATTGGACATTGTGCAATCATTAAGGGTATAAAAGGGGAGTAAATTAGTGTCTTTCAAGAGAAGAAGCAAAAAAAACGTGATGAAAGGAGAGAAAGAGAGAGAAGCATAAAAAAGAGAGAAAGAAGAGAAAAGAAAGAAGTGAGCTAGGGTTCAATTTTTCTAAGCCTTCAATAGTGATTTTGAAGTTGCTCAAGAAGGGAAAAAGGAAGAGGAGGTGTTGGATCCCATTTCCGGAACCCAAGTCTTGCTCTGATACCACTCATGTTGGATTTCGTTTTCGGAACTCAACTCTTCAGAATACCATAATACTTGAGTGTGGTTCCTTGAAATCTCTTGAACCATCATAGATTTATCTTCTTGCTCTGATACCACTCATGTTGGATCTCATTTCATTCCGGAACCCAACTCTAGCTCTGATACCACTACTGTTAGATCCCGCTGGTCTCCTGAATCCAACTCTTGCGAAAGCATGAACACATGCATATTACCTTAAAAGGTTATCGCATTGAACCCTCACTAGCCATAAACAATTCATATTCATTCTCATAATATACCAAAAATTTCCTCACAATTTGTTCTATGGCATGCCCATATCAATCAATCACCATAATCAAACTCATTTATCCTAATTCAGAACAGAATTTGGAAATCTTCAAACCAGAATTTCAATTTGACCTCTTCAAAGAAATCATACCTCTAAGTCTCTAGTTTTTTTAAAAGCAAGAATCATCTTAATCGGAGCTCTACAGTTCAAGATATACTTAAAAAGCTAAAGGGTGTTTATACCCCAATTATGCTTTCCCAATCGATCTCTCATTTTCTTTCCATTAAACTTTTTCAAATCAACTCCAAAAGATACCAATTTTCATAGAGAGATAGATACTTGTCTTATGAATCTATTGATTTAAGAATCACATCATTTAGAGGTCGGATGAGGAAGTTATGCCCGAAAGAATCAAACATGTTTATACCCTCAATCACATTTGTACCTATTGTTGGGACCCGATCCTGGGAACCAGATCCTAATCGGAAAAGCAGAAAAACATAGATCGGATAACAAAAACGAAAACGAACGAAATCGAATTCGAAAGAACGGAAAATGAGGATATCAAAACAAATCGAAAAACAACAAAGCAAAATGAATGAATCGAAAAGATCGGATAAACAAAAAGCGAAACAAAAACATAAGAGAAATCCAAATCGGATCAGAAGCGAAGAACGGACAAATGAATTTGGGAACTCGGAATCGAAGAATGCGGATCGCGAATCGAAACGAATCGAACCTAATTGTATCGAATCAGAAAAAAATGCTGAAACAAACGCGAAAGCGGAAGCATCAAATCAAAACGAACGATTCGGAAAGATCAGATAACAAATGCAAAAATGGAAATCGAAGGAACGGATTTCAAAGCAAACTAAATCGGACGCAAAATGAAAACGAACCAAACAAACGGTTCAATCGAACAGAAACACACGCTCCAACATCTGATATCATACACTTTGAAACAAAATAGCGTTGGAAATCTTAAGACTATCGGTCTAAACTATTCCAAATCTGTATACACTTTTTTTTTCTTTTTCATTCTTTATTCATCTTTATACAAAGCACTTCAAATATTCAGCTCAACCATCACAATTCATCGG
>JAOTAX010045818.1:0-10636 GCA_025629825.1 Erythroxylum guanchezii | reverse complement strand
CATGTATGGATTGGCATGTTGATTTGGATTTGTTGCTTCCGCTGCAAGTAATGATTTCTTAAAAGTTTTGAAATCTATCGTTTTTCCAAACAAAGCATGTTTGCTTTTTTCGATCCAACAGTGAGTGTAGGTGGAGGTCAAACATATACAATCTCAAAAGTAGTGAACTTAGTTGTTGAGTGGAGGCTTGTATTATAACTGTATTCAGCCCATGGTAAACATTCAACCCATTTTTTTGGTTGGTCACTAGTGAAGCATCGTAAGTACTGTTCCATAATTCGATTGAGAACTTCAGTCTGTCCATTGGTTTGAGGATGGTAACTGGAACTCATTAGCAATTGAGTTTTCTGTGATGTGAATAACTCATTCCAGAATGTACTAGTACAGATTTTAACCCTGTCACTAATAATAGTTTCTGAGATTCCATGTAAACGAACGATTTCCTTGATAAACACCTTCACCACAGAGATATAATTAAAGGGATGCTTCATAGGGATCAAGTGACAGTACTTAGATAATCTATCAACCACAACTAGAATCACAGTATGGCCTTTTGAAGAAGGAAGACCTTTCACAAAATTAATAGAAACTTCAAACCAAATGCTTTTTAGAATTTGGAGCGGTTGGAGTAGACCCACTGATTTGGTGGTTTTGTACTTGTTGCGTTGGCGAATTGTACATTTTCTTATAAGCCTCTTTACATGGTTGTGCATACCTGCCTACTGGAATTCCTTAATTCTGGAGAGTGTTTTCTGATAACCAAAGTGGCCTCCTGTAGAAGTTGAGTGACATTCTACTAAAAGAGAAGGAATTAGAGAACAATATAGATTCAAATAAGCCCTGTTATTGAGGTACAAATAACCATTTCTTATTGTAAATTCACGACCTGGCGAACACTTTATTATTGCTTCAGTATAAAAAGGAATCGATTTTACCTCTTCTTGTATTGTTGCCCACCAATAGGCCACATGTAATGAAAGCACCATCATGTTAAAATCTTCCCTCCTCGATAAAGAATCTGCTCCTTGATTCTCTTTGCCCTTACGGTATTCAATCCTATAGTCGTATCCAAGTAATTTCAGAAGCCATCTTGCTTGAAGCTGGAGTGGTGATTCGTTGTTCCAATAAGAATTTCAGACTTCTTTGATCGTTTCAAACTAGAAAAGGGCATCCTAGTAGGTAGGGGTGCCACTTTCGGACAACCTTCACAATTGCTAACATCTCATTTTCATAGGTTGAAAGATGTAGGGCTAATCCTTTTAGAGCCTTGCTATAATAAGCAATTGGGTGTTGTTGTTGCGACAAGATTGCTCCAATTCTAGAACCACTCGCATCACTTTTGACCACAAATTCCTGGGAAAAATCAAAATGCTAAATGAATTTTCAATAATATCCTGTGAGGCCTAAAAATCCTCTTACGCCCTTTGCTGTTGTTGGCTCTGGCCATTCAATCACAGCTGCGATTTTTTTAGGATCAACGACCACTCCTTTTTCAGAGATCACGTGCCCAAGATAATCAACTTCTGTAACTCCAAATTGACATTTTATCTTCTTAGCAAACAACTGATGTTTTGCTAATATTTGCAAAACTGTTTTCACATGTTCGAGGTGAGCGGTCCACATCCTGCTATAAACCAAAATGTTGTAAAAAAACAAGAATAAATTTCCTCAAATAAGGATGAAAGACCTCATTCATTAAGGCTTGAAATGTGGCGGAAGCATTTATGAGAACGAACGACATCACAAGGAATTCATAGTGTCCTTCATGCGTTTGGAATGCCGTTTTGTGAATGCCTTCCTTTTGTACTCGGATTTGATGATAGCTGGATCGCAAGTCAAGTTTGGAGTAGAACATGGATCCATGCAGTTCATCGAGTAGCTCGTTGATAACTGGAACTGAAAACTTATCCTTCACTGTTATTTCATTGAGTCCCCGTTAAATGAAACAAAAATGCCAGCTTCCATCTGATTTTTTAACTAGCAACACTGGTGATGAGAATGAACTTCGGCTTGGTCGAATTAACCTGGTAGCAAGTAGTTCTTGGACCATCCTCTTAATTTTAGATTTATGGTAAAATGGGAAACAATAAGGCCTAACCGAGATGGGTTTACTGTGGGGTTGTAATGGTATATAGTGGCCGTGGCTTCTCTTGGGTGGCAAGTGTTTTGGCTTGGAAAAAACTTGATGGTAGGTTTGAAGTATTTGTTGGATGTCGGTTGATGGTGTGGTGTTTTGAGTGGAGTGATTTTTTTGTCCAAGTGTTGTTACCTATAACAATAGACTAGTACCAAGCATTAGATTGCATTCTTTTCGAGATAGAGGTTCAAGTTTACCCGATTTAATTCCTTGCAATGTCACTGGCTGGCCTTTGTCTTGGATTACCATAGTAAGTGTTGGACCTGGATTTTTAATTTTATTTTACTATTATTGATTCTTTTATTTTATTATTTTTAAAGTTGAGTCATTAAGTTAGCAAGTATGAATAGAATATTGAAATTAGAAATTAGAATGAAGTATTAGAATTAAGTTAGCTTAAGGAGTTAAGAGGATTTAAGAAGATAGTAGATGGCCTAAAATGAAAGAAGGGGTAAAATGGGAAATACAAGGTAAGTGAAGGGTACAATAGGGAAAAGATCATTAAAAAGTGGATTTGTATTGGAAAAGAAGAGAGAAGTGTCGCGGGAACCAAGGAGAAAGAAGAGAGAAATGAAAATAAGAGAGAAGAAGAGACGTTTCGGTGAAGAAGAAGAGAAGGAGAAATTAAGTTGTTGAGGTAACTTAACCATCTTTTCTTCTTGCTTTAGTAAAGGAATGGGTTGTGGAGGATGAAGGAGTTAGAGAGCAAGGAGGTTCTTGTGGAAAGAAGATGTATTAAGAGAAACCCTAGGTAGATTTTATAGATTTCTAAACTATGTCTTGGTTTCTCTAACCTAGATGGGTCATGGGTAGGTTAGATTTGAGTTAAATATATGTTTGTTGGAAACCTTGTGATTTTTTTGAAGTTTATGAACTTTATTGGAATGTTGTTTTGATTAGAACCTTGATTGTCTTAGGAAACCAAGGGAATACTACCCCAGAGCAAACATAAAGGCAAGCTTGACTTAGATTTCCATAAGCTTATTAGGTGGGTAATGTATTTATTGTTATTGCATGATTGGGCAAAATTCTTGCCTATGTGTGTGTATGTGGTTTTTGTTTAAAGTGTCATGCTTGAAATTGAAACAATTGTGAATAGTTGGAAATGAGTGATGCATTGTGATCATGTTATACCTTGAAAAAGGTTATGACATTTTGAATGGCATGGAAAGAAGAATGGCATGAAAATATAAGAATATGATGAAATGAAAGAAGCGCGAGAGTGCAATTTGTGATTAACTAAATTGAGCATAAACTTGATTATGTTTGGGCGAGAGAGGAACCATTTCGTAGTCACGTGCCTGTCGATGTAAAGCTCTCTCGGCTGGCCTCTTATGGGCCCACAAAATCTAAAAAGTAGATTCGTTTTGTTCACGGAGTAAACTTCGATTTCTCTGTTTTGTTCACGAAACCCTTGACCCAATTGATATGCATTGCATCTTTAGATGTTTGAGTAAGGTGCATAAAGTATTTTGTTTGATGGCTGAAATGTATATTGTGTATTAAGTTGAGGTTTATTGATGCATGTTCAAATTCTTAAATAAAGTATGCATGCTAGAATTGCGAGATATGCATATACATATGCTTTAATAAGTGGCCAGTTGCCAATGGCTATATATATATATATTAACCATTGAGCCGTGTAGCTCACCCCATTATTTCCTTCCTCAGGTGCAGATCAAAAAGATAAGTGATCCTTGCAAGGCTTATGGGTAAACTCCAAGATAGTAGCTTGTGTCACTAAGTTAGTTTGTTCACTTTTGGGATAGCTTTAAAAGCATGTAAACATCAAGCATTTTGTATAGACTGTGTATAGGGGTTAAGCCCTCATTTGAAACTTTATTGATAAAATTCAAGTTACGTATGAGTTTCTGTTGTTGAGTAATTGAGTAAAACTGATGGTCCCCAAGAGTACGTGCATATTTCTTGGGTAGATGTATTTTCTGATCTAAATCTTTCATAAAGATAGAAATTGAGTACTGACTTCCAAGAGGAAACTAGACTAGTTGTGGCTAAATCAGTTAAAGTTGTCCTCTGGAAGTTGTAGGTTAGTTGTCTAGTTTTTCATCGAAATATAACGTAGAAACTTTGGACTACGAAGTCGAAAGTTATGTTCTTTTAAGGGATAAATGTATCGTCTGCATAATGCTTCGTCTGTAATGATGTCACATTATCTGTGATGACGTTATTTCGTCTGTAAGAATGAATCGTCTATAGAGATGCATTGTCTATCAAAATGTATCATCTACATAAGACGTTTCGTCTGTAATGACGTAACATCATCTGTAAGGATGTCATTTCGTCTATAAGAATGCATCGTCTATCAAAATGTATCGTCTACATAAGACGCTTCGTCTGTAATGATGTCACATCGTCTGTGATGACGTCATTTCATCTGTAAGAATGCATCGTTTATCAAAATGTATCATTTGCATAAGACGCTTCGTTTGTAATGATGTCACATCGTCTGTGATGATGTCATTTTGCCTGTAGGAATGCATCGTCTGTAAAGATGCATCGTCTGTATAAGACACTTCGTCTGTGGTGACGTCACATCATCTATGATGACGTCACTTCGTCTTAAACGTTGCATCGTCTTAAGTTGACCTTGCTTCGTCTTAAGTTGACTCGGGTTTCGTCTGTTTAGTAGCATTCGTCTGCTTTGTGGCATTCATCTGCCTTTGCCCTTTCGTCTGTTTCATGGCATTCGTCTGCCTTTATTCTTTCATTTATTTTGTGGCATTCTTCTGCCTTTATCCATTCATCTGTTTCGTGGCATTCGTGTGCCTTTGTCCTTTTGTCTGTTTCGTGGCATTCGTTGCTTAGTGACGTTCGTGTGCCTTTGTCCATTCATCTATTTCGTGGCATTCGTTTGCCTTATAGCATTTGTCTGCCTTTGTCCTTTCACCAGTTTTGTGGCATTCGTCAGCCTTTGTCCTTTCGTTTATTTTGTGGCATTCGTCTACCTTACGACATTCGTCTGCCTTTTTCCATTCGTTCGTTTCGTGGCATTTGTCTGCCTTGTGGCCTTCGTCTACCTTTGTCCTTTCTTCTGCTATCGTTCATTCGTCTATTTTGTTTGTGAAGTCAAGACACCTTTTTTTGTTCACTAATTGTCGAACCATATCGTCTGTACCAAAATTTAACCCTTCAGATGATAGACTTCGTCTTCAAGGTCTTCATGAAAGTGGTAGACCATGAGGTCCTTTTTCGAATTCCCTAAAGAGTACCTAAATTTGACAGCCTTAGTGAAAGTTATTCCAGATTGTCCCTATGGTAGAATTAGTATAGTTGAGGGCAAGTATGGTTATCTGTCAAAGGTCTCCTAATGATTGGGTTCTAAAAACGGGGCCCAACATGATCGGTATCAGAGAGATAGTTGGGCTCCGAAAGCGAGGTCCAATATGTTTGATATCAGAGATTAGGTTTTTCCTAGGCTTAGCATTCATAATAGGATTAATTGTTAGGTTATGTGAACTGATTAATTTCATTAAGCGACATGCATATCATGCATACATGTAGGAATTAAGATTAAAATGAAATGTAGCTGATCATTAGTGTTTTCATTGAAGGAGTAAGATGATACCTCGTAGAAGGGCACGAGGAGTTTTGCAAGGATCAGTTGTACCTGACTCTTCGCTAAGGGAGGAGAGTATCGATGAGTCTGTAGCCCCAGGGAATGCTGAGGCTTCCTTAGGGCAAAGTAGTGAGCCCATTCGATCATAGACGCAAGAGTCGCTTGTCTCGTCAGAGTAAGTGCCTACCTTGGATCCGAGATTGTTTAAGGAATTTACTCATGCCTTTATCCAAGCTATGGTTCAGATGCTGCAGGCTTCTGCTTCGGCCCCAATTAAGAAGGGGAAATAGTTTGGCAGACTGAGGAAGTATAGAGCAGTGGACTTTTATGGGACCACTGATCTTGAAGAAACTGAGACCTGGTTGAGAAAGATCGAGAGGATACTGGAGCAGATGAATTGTGAAGATGACGAGAAGGTTATATATGCTGCAAGTCTGCTTCAGGGGGATGCTTTGCATTGGTGGGAGTGTGTACCGGGAAGTCAATTGAAACCGACAGTGTTGGCATGGAAGGACTTCCTCGCTGCTTATAAGAAGAAGTATCTGTCTGAGGTGTACATTTAGTAGAAGCAGAGGGAATTCCTAAGTCTCACCTAGAGGGAGATGACAGTGAGCGAGTATGAGTGTTGGTTCACATAGTTATCACAATATGTAGCTGAGATGATGCTGAGTGAGGCTGCTAAGTGCCGTCAGTTTGAATCAGGACTGCACCTAGCCATCAGGAAAAAAGTGGTGGTGCAGAACTTCTGTGACTTTCAACAACTGGTTGAAGCAGCTCTGCTGGTTGAGAACATTTAGAACATAAAGAGTGTTGCCAATAAAAAGAGAAAGGGAAGAGAACAGTTCAAGAGGGGATGTGGTACTTCTATGCCTGAAAGGAGTGCCATGACTTTCCCTGTGTAGTCTGAGGAGAGGAGCAGTGGTGCAAGCAGACCTAGACCTTTGAGGACTTCTACTGTTTCTCATCAAGCCTCAACGGTGGGAGGCAGTAGAAAGGGAGATGGAGATAAGACACCCATTCCCAAATGTGAACAATGTGGAAGGTTTCATAGAAGGAAATGTTACTGATTGACAGGAGCATATTTCAATTGTGGAGAGAAAGGACACATGGCCAGAGAGTGTCCGAAGTATGCAAGAAGAGAGGGAACACAGATGCAAGTTTCAAAGAGAACTGAGACAGTGGGGCACAACACTGCAACTGAAGTGGGCAGCTTTGAGGCAACTAAGAGAGTAAATCCTCCAGGAAGATTAAGGGGGCAAGAACCAGCTAGAGTGTTTGCAATAACACGGGAGGATGCTGAGATCGCTCCAGAAGTGGTGACGGGTACGGTTAAACTATTTGATGATGATACAATTGTTTTGATTGATCTAGGTTCTACCCATTCGTTTGTGTCATCGAGTAGAACTGCGCATAGGAGAATTTGAGCCTATTGGACGCTCCTTTGATGGTGAGTACCCCAATTGACCAGTATATTATTATTAGTCAAGTTTATAGAGCGTGTGAGATATGTATTGTGGGGAACAACTAGTGGTGGATCTAATACTATTGAAGATGGGAGGATTAGATGTAATTTTAGGTATGGACACATTAGAGAAGTACAATGCCTATCTGGATTGTAAATAGAAGACAGTGGAGTTCGAATTGGACAACGACAGAAGAGTGGTGTTTACAGGGGACAGAAAAGTAAGCCCGCCTATAATTGTTTCGGCTCTAACAGCAGAGAAGATGATGAGGAAAGGATGTAAGGCATTTTTAGCCTATGTGGTAGACACAAGGGCAGATAGAGGGAAGTTAGAAGATATTTCTATAGTCATGGAGTTCTTGGATGTCTTTCCCGAGAAATTACCAGGACTACCGCCACCTAGAAAAATTGAGTTTCCCATTGAGCTTCTTTCGGGTACTACACCGATCACAATTCCGCCTTATCGAATGGCTCCGACAGAATTGAAGGAGCTTAAGGAGCAATTAGAGGAGTTGTTGGAGAAAGGGTACATAAGGTCGAGCTCTTCGCCTTGGGGAGCTCCGGTCCTTTTTGTAAAGAAGAAAGATGGATCATTGAGGATGTGTGTGGATTACCGGAAGCTCAATCATATCACTGTCAAGAACAGATATTTGCTTCCACGTATAAATGATTTGTTTGATCAATTGTAAGAGGCAAATGTCTTCTATAAGATAGACTTGAGATCGGGTTATCACCAATTAAGGATAAAGGAATCTAATGTGCTAAAGACTACTTTCAGAACACGGTATGGGCATTTTGAGTTTTTAGTTATGCCATTTGGATTAACGAACGTCCCTGCAGCTTTCATGGACTTGATGAATAGAGTCTTTAAGTCTTTCTTAGACCAATTTATCATTGTCTTTATTGATGATATCTTAGTTTATTCTAAGAGTGATAAGGAGCATGAGGAGCATTTGATGGTTTCCTTGGAGACATTGAGGAAGATGAGTTATATGCCAAATTTGACAAATGTGAATTTTGGTTAAGGGAAGTGGTGTTTCTTGGACATGTAAGCTCAGACCAAGGAGTGCTGTGGTGAAATGGGAAGCACCTAAGAATATAGCAGAAGTGAGGAGTTTCTTGGGTTTGGCTGGGTATTACAGGAGGTTTGTGGGGGGCTTTTCCATAATAGCAGTTCCACTTACCAAATTGACAAGAAAGAATTAGAAGTTTGTGTGGACAAAGGAGTGTCAGAATAGTTTTGAGGAATTGAAGAATAAGCTCACAACTGCATCGATTTTGACTTTGCCTTCGAGTAGTGATGGGTATACAGTATATAGTGATGCCTCAAGGAAAGGATTGGGTTGTGTATTAATGCAAGAAGGTAAGGTGATTACTTATGCTTTTAGGCAATTAAAGCCCTATGAGATGAATTATCCTACACATGACTTGGAATTGGCTGCCATAATTTTTGCATTGAAGATTTAGAGACATTACTTGTATGGAGTCACTATCAAGGTGTTTACAGACTACAAGAGTCTTAAGTATCTGATGAGCCAAAAGGAGTTGAATTTGAGACAAAGAAGATGGTTAGAGCTATTTAAAGATTATGACTTGATGATAGACTACCACCTAGGGAAAGCTAATGTAGTAGCGGATGCACTGAGTAGGAAGTCCACTATGACACACGTGGAAACAGTGTATGTTCCTTTGTTGAAGGAATTAGCCAAGCTTCAGATGACATTGAGGCAAGCTGAATCTGAGTGTATATTGGATAACTTTAGGGTAATACCAGTGTTGAATGAAAAGATTAAGGAATTGCAGGAACAAAATGAATATTTGAGCAAGCTCCGAGAAGAGATTAAAAGGGGTAAACCTTCTGAGATAGGGATAAGAGAAGACAGGTTGATGGTGATAGGCAACAGATTGTGCATTCCAGACATGTTAGAGCTGAAGGATGAGATTCTTGATGAGGCGCACAATGCTCCTTATGCAATGCACCCCGGGAGTACGAGAATGTATCGAAATTTGAAAGAGCATTTCTGGTGGAAAGGAATGAAGAAGGATGTTGCAGAGTATACCAAAAGATGCTTAGTGTGCCAGCAAGTTAAGGCTGAACACCAGGCACCTTCAGGAAAACTTGAACTTTTGCCGATTCCAGAATGGAAATGGGAGAAGATTATGATGAATTTCTTAATGGGATTGCCAAGGACTAGTAGGAAGCATGATGCAATATGGGTGATTGTTGATAAGCTGACTAAGTCAGTACATTTCTTGCTAATTAAGCAGACAGATTCTCTGAATGTTTTGACTAAGAAATACATAGATGAGATAATCAGGCTTCATGGGATACCAAGCTCTATAGTCTCGGATAGAGATCCTAGGTTCACCTCCAGATTCTGGAAAAGCTTATAAGAGGCTTTGGGGGCTAAGTTGCGTTTTAGTACAACTTTCCATCCACAAACCGATGGACAATTGGAGAGCACGATCCGGACATTGGAGGCAATGTTAAGAGCTTGTGTTATGGATTTAAAGGCTCCTGGGATGATCACCTACCTTTAATTGAGTTTGCTTACAATAATTCCTATCACTTAGGAATTCAAATGGCACCTTATGAAGCTTTGTATGGTAGGTGGTGCAAAACTCCTATTTGCTGGGATAAGGAAGGTGAAAGGAAACTTGTAGGGTCGGAGTTGGTACAAGTCACAGTGGATAAGATTAAATTGGTGAAACAGAGAATTAAAGCAACTCAAGATAGAATGAAGAGCTGTGCTGATGCACATAGAAGGGAGATGGAATTTGAAGTTGGAGACAAAATGTTTCTTAGAGCTTCTCCATGGAAAGGAGTTTTGAGGTTTAGTAAGAAGGACAAGCTTAGTCCAAGATATTTACGAGATCATTGAGAAGATTGGGCCTTTATCCTATAAGTTAGCTTTGCCCCCTGGATTGTCTAAGATTCACAATGTCTTCCATGTATCGATGTTGAGGAAGTACCAGTCCAATCCTTCACACATATTTCAACCTTCAGAGGTTCAGTTAAGGGAGGATTTGACCTATGAAGAACAACCAATGGAGATCTTAGATTCAAAGGAGAAGGTATTGAGAAATAAGATTGTGAAGTTGGTTAAAGTCTTGTAGAAGAACCATTTGACGAAGGAGGCAATATGGGAACCTTTGGAAGCCATGAAGGAGAAGTATCCATACCTCTTCATGGAATCAGGTAAGAATTTTGAGGACGAAATTCTTTTACGAGAGGAGAATTGTTGGACCCCGAATTTTTTTTATTTTTTTAATTATTATTGATTCTTTTATTTCATTATTTTTAGAGTTGAGTCATTAAATTAGCAAGTATGAATAGAATATTGAAATTAGAAATTAGAATGAAGTATTAGAATTAAGTTAGCTTAAGGAGTTAAGAGGATTTAAGAAGATAGTAGATGGATTAAAATGAAAGAAGGGGTAAAATGGGAAGGACAAGGTA
>JAOTAX010045790.1:0-10640 GCA_025629825.1 Erythroxylum guanchezii | reverse complement strand
ACAGATATATAGAAATAATTTAGCAAAACTCTAGTATTCTAAGACTAGAGTCCTAACATTGGTCCGACCTGCCGGATTCGAAGAGAGGGGAGGATCAGCTTTCGAAGGACTTTTACAAACACCAAAAGTAGTCAGAGTAACATACCTTGATGCCACCTAAGATGTCCGATAGAGTAGAAATGTTGGAATCCCGCATGGCAAATCTGGAGGCTGGAGTGGGGGAAATTCAATCATCCATGAGGATGGCTATGGGGGAGATGCAGCAAGTATTGCTGCTAGAAATGAGCAAGATGATGGGCAAGAGACCAGAAGAGAGACAGGGGAGTGATACTGCGGAAAGGGGCCCAACGTTGGCGGGTGAAAGAAATACTCATCTCCCTCGACAATCAACTCCAATGGAGCATTCCTACGACACTATGGAGGAATACCGGATGTCAGTACGTAAAGTAGAACTGCTGATGTTTGACGGGACTGATCCGGTGGGATGGATTACTAGGGCAGAGGTTTATTTTGAAGTTCACAATACCTCAGAACCAGTGAAAATTAAACTAGCACTTTTAAGTATGGAAGGAGAAACCATACATTGGTTCAACCTTCTGAAGGAGACGACGGAAGAGCTCGACTGGAAAAGATTTAAGGAAGCCCTATTAGATCGTTATGGAGGAAGACGATTTGATAACCCGTTTGAGGAGTTGTCGGATCTGCGACAAACGGACACCGTTGAAAAATATATTGAAGCCTTCGAGTTCATCTCGTCGCAAGTGGGTCGACTACCGGAGGAGCAATTTATGGGATACTTCATGAGTGGCTTGAGAGCTGATATTCGAAGGAGAGTACGAACGTTTGGACCTGTGAATAGGTACCAACTGATGAAGATAGTGAGGGCTGTAGAAGAGGAGGTAAATGGCGAGCTGGGTGGTGTAGACGGTGCTGGTTCACGCACAAGCATCGGGTCTCCACATCGAGGATATAGGAGCAATTTTCGGGTCAACCCGACCCATCACCGTGAGATGGAGGCTCCAAACCCGACGGGTCAAGAGCGATTTTCGTGTGGTATTGGAGTTGTGAGACACCGAGCACCTCAAAAGCTCCATCCAACCACCATGCGCAGCACTGAATGTCCACACCACCAACGACGACACCCACCAGGCGGTCGGAAAGTGATCGGAGGGGACTGATAGAAAAAAATAGGGGGTTTGCGTCATCTGTCCTACCAGGAGCTCATGAACCGTAAGGCAAAGGGCTTATGTTTCAGATGTGGGGAGAGGTTTCATCCTCTTCATCAGTGTCCTGAAAAACAGTTGAGGTTACTGATCTTGGATGACAATGAAACCTTGGATGAAAATGGAGAAATAATTGCATTGGAAGCAGAAACTGAGGAGGAGAATGATATAGCTCTGGAATGCCGAACCATGGAGGTGTTGGGAGTGAATGGAGCACTTTTACAGGAGAATAAACCTATGCATTTGGTTGGAAAGTTACAGGGAGTACCAATTGTTATTCTAGTAAACAATGAAGCCAGCCATAACTTCATCTCTCCTAAGTTGGTGACTGGGTTGGGGCTGACCGTAGGGACAAGCAAGACATTGGAAACCAGACTTGGAGATGGCCATCGGGTGACTACTCAAGGGAAGTGTTTGGAAATTCCTATTCGGGTGGGAGACTTAGAGTGGAAGATTGATGCTTATGTCCTAGATTTAGAAGGAATGGATATGATCTTAGGGCTTGCTTGGTTACAAACATTAGGAAAGGTCATGGTGGATTGGAAGGAGATGTCCATGCAATTCCAACATGAGGGACGACAGGTCCAACTTGGTGGCAATGCAGGACTTCAGATTACACAGAGGAGTGGCAATGGGAACCACGAAGATGGAGGCTCAACACAGCAAGGGTTGGTCAAAAGGAAGGGCCAAATAGTGGCACAAGCTACAGGGGAGGATGCATATGTGAACTGGAGTCATATTCCTCACTTCAGCCTTGAGGACAAGGCTGCTCTTCTAAGAGGAGGCAATGTTAGGATCTACAGGAGAGAGAGAGAGAGGGATTTATTCTAAAAGAAAGAACAGTGGGCGATGGAGGGAGTTAGTTATCAGCTGATATGGCAAATTAGTTAGGCATAACAGAATGTACCTAGAGAGGGGGGTTTATAAAGAGGTGGAGTAAACTTAAATTTGACAGTAAGCAAATAACCCAGAATGTGGTAATTGGTTCCGTATTATTGAAAACTTCAAAGAAGAGGTGATGAGAAAATACAAAGAAGAAGATGGAGATGAGAAAAACATAATAAAATCACACAACAATTCGATATCATTCTCATTCTCTCACACCTCCTATATTCTCGTAATCTATAACCAAATACCGTTACGATCAAGCTGAGGTGGCATTGATCACATATTCTGTCAACCTACTAGAAGGAATCATTTCTCGATGGCTTCTCCTTAGCTGACCTTGGGTCATTGATTCATCAGCATTTGACGACCCATTGCCTCCAACCTGTGGTCCATCATCAACATTCACAGCATACTTCCCCCATTAAAACCAACCTTAGCCTCAAGGTTGAAGTTTGGAAAACTCTTAATGAACTGTGCTTTTTCCTCCCAAGTTATAGCATCATCAGGTAATCCTGCCCAATGAACCAAACATTGTTCGACCACTTGACCAGCACGAGTAACAGATTGGGTATCCTGAATAGACTGAGGCTGCAATATCAATGTGGAGGTGGAATCGACCAAATCCAGTGGTGTAACTTACTACTCCGGCACGCCAAGACAATTTCGCAACAAAGAAACATGGAAAACATAATGTATATTGGCAATGGCAGGTAAGTCCATTTTGTAAGCTACCTTACCAATACGTTGTAGTAACTGATAGGGACCGAAGAAACGATGACCCAACTTATGGTGGCGTTGCAAACGGACAGACCCCTACCTATAGGGCTGTAGCTTCACATACACCCACTCACCAACCGTCCACATCTCTACGACGCCGATCAGTATAAGATTTCATGTAGTTTTGTGCCTTGGCTAGATTAGCCTTAAGTAAGGCCAGAACCTCATCTCGTTGCAGCAACTGAGCTTCTAAAACTGGATTACCTGTAGAATCTCGAAAATAACGCAATATAGTCGAGGGAGTGCGACCATACGACACTTCAAAAGGTGTCATCTTAGCCGAAGTCTGAAACGATGTATTATACCAATATTCCACCCACGAAAGTAATCAAAACCATTTCTAAGGAAAATCTGCAATATAGCTACGCAAATACATCTCAAGGCATTTATTAAGTACCTTGGTTTGGCCGTCCGTTTGGGGGTGATAGGCGGTGCTAAAAGCCAGCTTAGTCCCTTGTAACCGGTGCAACTCCTTCTAAAAATCTGATATGAAACGGACATCTCGGTCAGAAACTTTCTTAGTTGGGACTCCATATAGCCGAATAATCTCAGTCACAAAAGCATTAGCCACGATCACACTAGAAAATGTCGATGGTAGCCCGATAAAATGGCCATACTTGGATAGGCGATCAAGCACAACCATAATAACAGACTTTCCATGAGAAAAAGGGAGTACCGTAATAAAATCCATAGCAATACCTTCGAACACAAGTTGCGGAACTATTAGAGTTTGAACTAATCCCCCATGAGGCAGAAATGATGCCTTCATCTATTGGCAAACTTGACAAGCAGCCACAAATTTGTTGACCTCTAAACGTATGTGCTTCCAATAAAAATTTGCCGACAATCGATGAAAGGTACGAGTGATCCCCGAGTGACCCCCAATCAAAGAAGCATGAAATTCCAATAAGAGTTGCTGCTTTAATTCAGAATCAGATGGAACAACCAACCTGCCACGAAAAAATAATAACCCATCGCGAAACACATAATCAGGGTATAAAGCAGGGTTAGTGCGGATATGGTGCTGTAATTTAAGTAACTCAGGGTGAACTTGATTGGCTGTGCGAAGAGCTTCAACCAACACTGGTGCTTGACTCGAGCAGGCCATTAATTCAGTAAAGGAAGTCCGTGACAACGCATCAGCTGCAAGGTTATTTTTCCCAAGTCGATACACAATATCAAAATCAAAACCCACAAGCTTACCGAGCCATCTATGTTGCTCTAGTGTTTGGATCACTTGGTCTGTGAGACGCCGTAAGGACTGTTGATCCGTAATGATGGTGAATTTCCGACCAAGCAAATACTGACGCCACTTAGCCACAGCCTGTGTAATAGCAAACATCTCTCATTAGTAGGTAGAAGCTTGTTGCATTCGCGGGCACAGTTTCTAACTAAAATATGCAATCGGGTGTCCATCTTGGGATAAAATCGCACCAATGCCAATCCTTAAAGCATCCGTTTCAACCGTAAAAGGTTGAGAAAAATCCAGTAATCTCAACACCGAAGTTGAAATCAATCGCTTCTTAAGTTCCTCAAAGGCTGATAAAGTAGTGGCATCCCAATGAAATGCATCTTTGCGCAGAAGATCCGTCAAAGGACCCGCAATCGAAACATAATGTTAGATGAACCGGCGGTAATAACCCGCCAAACCGAGAAAGCTACAAACATCTTTGATCGTTTTCGGACTCGGACACTTCTGAATCACGACAATTTTCTCTGAATCTACCGTAACTCCTTCCCCTAAAATCACATGTCCCAAGTAACCGACCGATGATTGGCCAAACACACATTTTGACCGCTTTGCAACCAATTGATGATCTCGAAGTAAGCAAAGAAATGTACGGACATGCTGCAAATGATCATCCCAAGTCGAACTATAGACCAAAATGTCATCAAAAAACACAAGCACAAACTTCCGAAGAAATGGTCTGAACACATCATTCATGAGCCATTGAAAAGTTGACGGTGCATTTGTTAAGCTGAAAGGCATAACAAGAAACTTATAGTGACCGTCGTGGGTTCGAAAGGCGATTTTTCCCTCATCACCAGCCTTAATTCGAGCTTGATGATATCCTGCTAATAAATCAAACTTCGAAAGTATTTAGCACCGAATAATTCATCAAACAATTCATCAATTGAAGGAATGGGAAAATGATCCCGAACCGTAATGGCGTTAAGGGCTCGGTAATCCACAAAAAATCGCCATGTGCCATCCTTTTTACAAACCAACAATACGGGAGAAGAGAACAGACTAGTACTAGGCCGAATTATCCCCTGTTGCAGCATATCGGACACTAATCTCTCGATCTCTACCTTCTGAAAATGCAGATAGCGGTAAGGGTGAACCGAGACTGGAGCACTATTCGGAAGAAGGTTGTTACAATGATCCTGAGAACGAGATGGGGGCAGTCCTGTGAGTGGTTGAAACAAATCTGCAAAGTTATCAATAACCTCCAACAAATCCGAGGGACATGCAACTAAATTAGTATGAGAACTCAATTCCAAATGATACATTTCAGCAATTACATCAGTGTGAATGAGTCTGTGAATGCCATTAAAATGCATAAGTTGAGCCTTAGCATGAACATCACCCTGCCAAACAACCTTTTTCCCATCCTGAGTAAACTCAAAAGTAGAAGCGGCATAATCCGTAATAACCGGTCCTAATGTGGCTCACCACAAAACCCCAAGAACGATATCCCAACCTTCCAAAGCCAAGACATAGAAATCAACTGAAGCCGTGTGATTCTGAATCATTAATGGGACCTGCCGAGCTATACCAGAACACTGTAGTCATGCACCATTTATGACAACCATCGAGAATAGAGGCGTCGATTAAATCGAAAACTCAAAAAATTTAGCAACAGGAGTTTGAATGAAGTTATGAGTACTGCCTCCGTCCAATAGAATTTGCACTTGCTTACCCCGAACTGACCCCGTGAATCGCAATGTCGTTACCGAGCAACTGCCGGCCAACGCATTGTAAGAGATAACGGAAGGCTTCAGCATGTCGTCTAACTGAAGTGGTTCCACTACCTCAGCACTGTTCACTGTTGCGGATGGAGGAGGATCTAGGAATTCCGGTGGCTCATCCTTATCAAAGAAAAGAAGTTGAGGTGTCGATTTACACTTGTGATCCCAAATGTATTTTTCAACGCACCTATAACACAGACCTTGGGCTTGTTTTTGTGCTGCCTCAGCTGGGGTTAAGCGTCGAAAACTAATTTTATTACCAGAAGCATTGGAACGAAGAGGAGTAGGCTGCAAAATGACATATGGAATTGTAGTTTTCGGAGTGGGTAATAAGGGTCGACTGGAACCCAAAGTGGGCCGGGTAACTCCCTTTTCTAACAATATTCGCTGCTCGTGTAGATGGCCCAAAGTCATGGCCTCTTCCAGTGTTTTAGGTTGATGGATCAAAACCGCATGTTTAATGTCTACCCGCAGTCCAGAAACAAAACAATGGAGCAAGAATTGTGGAGGTAGCCACATTGTCCGATTCAAAACTGTTTCAAATCTGGCACGATATTCAACCACCGTGGATGTCTGGGTAAGCTTGGCCAATAGCCCCTTAGGCTCCTGCAACTCATGAGCACGAAAACGCTATACCAACGCCGCTATAAACTCCGACCACCCAGTCAACTGATGATGGCGAGACAACCAATCAAACTAGTGAGCTGCCGCATCATCCAAATAAAAAGAAGAGATCATTATTCGGTCAGGTTCCTTTATCGCATAAAATTCAAAATATCTCTCTACCTGAGCCACCCATCTTTCTGGATTCGAACCGAAAAATCGAGCTAACTGGACAGGAGCTAGTTTGTGCCACCCCAAGATACTCGAACCATCTGCGAAATCCAACGTCGATCCACTTGGTATCATGTTACCCTCCTGATTCATCCCCATGGTTTGTCGCTAGTTTTGCAACGCTAAAAGGCGACCAATAACCTCCTGAAACATAGCCTTTTGGCTCTCCAAAGAAGAAGCGATAACGTCGACATCAGAGCGTAACAAGTGCTGGGATTCCTGCATCGCATTCATGCTCTCATCCAACACCTTCAACCTTGTGCCATCAGCCATCTGTGCCAATGGTCAATGCAAGCACCAATTTGCAGTAAACTTAAATTTGACAATAAGCAAATAACCCAGAATGTGGTAATTGGTTCCGTATTATTGAAAACTTCAAAGAAGAGGTGATGAGAAAATACAAAGAAGAAGATGTAGATGAGAAAAACAGAATAAACTCACACAAGAATTCGATATCATTCTCATTCTCTCACACCTTCTATATTCTCTCAATCTACAACCAAATACCGTTACGATCAAGCTGAGGTGCCATTGATCACATATTCTGCCAACCTACTAGAAGGAATCCTTGCTCGATGGGTTCTCCTTAGCTCACCTTGGCCCATTGATTCACCAGCATTTGACAGTCCATTGCCTCCAGCCTGTGGTCCATCATCAGCATTCACAACAAGAGGGAGAAAGAATTGAGGAGAGGGGAGGGAAGAAGTTAGAAAAGTTATGATAGAAGGACATTCATACCTTCTGAGGAGCAATTCTGCTCTGGTTAGGGAGAAATACTATATTTCTATACAGTAGTGATATACACATCACAGTTATATTGCAATAATATAGTAAAACTCTATTATTCTAAGGATAGAGTTCTAACAGGTTGAATATAAACTGGTTACTGTTCAAGCTTGATTAAAAGTGACTATTTCTAAATCATTCAATAGCTTAATATTATCTCCTTGGTTATGAATTGCTGAGACAATTTTCAGTACGGTAGCTGTTGAGACAATTTTCAGTGCTTGTTGCCTGCACAATTAAGCGCCAGCTTGGGAATGATATCTGATTGATTTAGCCCAATTCTACTAGCTATTTTTCTCAAACTCAATATCCATAAACTGTTCGTTGTTTCCTGATTTGAACTATTTCAGATTAACCATACTGTTGGATAGTATCGACTTATTTAAAGGTCAAGTTTAATTAGTTAATATTAGATGTTCTGTGAGCTGGTGAAGAAATGGATAATGTTGTTTCATACGTAGAATGAAAACAAATGGAGACATCGAAATTAGTAAACAATGTCAAACCTAAACAAACAAAGCTGAAGTTAGTACTCTTTAAATGGCTTTGGTGGCAGAATTCTGTTCACGAAAGGAAATTGCAGCAAACAAGCTTCGGCATACAAATAATTGAAGACCAGTGTGCTTAAAGAACTCGAAAGAGAGAACAATTAGTTTAAGTTAAAAGAATAATAATAAAATTAATAAGAATAATAAAATTAACAATAATAAGAAGGAGAAGAAGGAGAAGAAGAAAATTAATAATAATAAAGAATTTAATAATTATTATTATTTTGTATATAATTAATAAAATTACTAATAATAAGTAGACATTAATAATTATTATTATTATTATTATAAGAATAATAAAATTAATAATAATAGTAACAAAATAATAATTATTATTATAAAGAATTTAATAATAATAAAAATAATATATAATTAATAAAAATAAAAAATTTTCCATTCTATCTAATTTTTTCCGTCCATTTATCTTTGATAATTGGTTTTGGGTTTAGGTTCAAAATAACAGCTGATAAAGCACAGCCAAGATGATATGTGCGATGAGATCACATGGAAGATATCTCCAGTCAACCAAAGGCTACAAGCATTTTCTCACAACAACAATCACATGCTTCCTCCTCCTAATCCCTTCGACAAGTCTTTAACAATGGCGCTTCTTCATCCTTATTCCTCCATCGACAACAAGGCATTTTCTATATTCTCTCTCTCCCTTTTTGTGCTTGTATTTATTTGGTTTGTTCTTTTGTGTTTTCACATTCGATCTTCACTATTTACTTTTACAGACTCCTCCTTTCCTTGCTGAAAATCCGTTGATGACCCATTGTCCAGTGTCAACAATGCATATTCATCCAGCATTCAAGATTTAAGCAGTAACAAAGCACTCCCTCTGGCGGGTCATTCGGTGGATTTTAAAAAATAGTTTTTAGTTATTTACCGAAGGAACAAGTCCGTCGGTAAATAATTTTTAAATTTATCGATTTACAGACGGTTATTTGGGAATATGAATTTTTTCGTCGGTAAATTTACCAACAACCGTTTCTCCGATGCAGGTTTTCTTTGGTAAATTTTGTCGGTAAATAATTGTTCCGACGAAATATTTATGCTCCCGTCGGTAATTTTCCGTCGCTATTTCTCCATTTTCTTTTAGTGTTAAGTGTAGTATTGAAGAAATAGAGTACTAGTACAATTTGTATTAAGGTAGCGTATATATAATTTTTACTAAGAGATAGTATTCCCATTTTGAGGAACATGCATAATGGTGGCATTAAATGTACTTTGTTATAGTTTGTAATGAGACATAGTGTTCTTTTCATTTAGTCAATAAATTCCCATTTAAAATGCATATCTTTCTTATTTGTAATGAATAATTACAAATTTTTCAACTTAGACCTGGTATTAAAAATAAGCGAAAAATGAAAACAAAGGTTTTTTTCAGATTGATGAAGAACAACTCTCTCGTATATTTCTCCTCTTTTCAAATGATAGTCTTTCATGTTCATTTTCCAATGAAGTAAATTGGAGGCTTTTATATTAGCTCTTATACGTTTTTTTGTGTGCCACCTTACATTAATGGCTGAAAATGAAAAACAAAAGATACAGACAAGGACACAAACAATGTTGCTTTCTGAAGGTAACAAACTCTGACAATGTATTAACTGCTACAGGTTTTGGAGGCTCCATGAAAATGATATTATGATAATATGGTACGAACTGGATATACTCTGATGAACATGCTCTTAATTCTTTTCTTTCTCCAACTTTGGTAAGGTGTCTCATAGTTTTGATATCACTCTCGCAGGTTTTGCTGGGATCGTCTTGAATCGATTGGTAGCTTTGATCGTCTTGGATCATCTCGCAGTTAACGTGAATCGAAAACACAACCTTCTGTCTCTCAGGTTGGATCATGTCGAATCGTCTTGGCTCATCTCGTAGGTTGACCGTCTGGGCTATTGGTTCGCCTCGCAGGTTGACCGTCTTAGACCATCTGGGCTCGTTGGTTCATCTTGGACCGCCTTGGAGGTTGAATCGTCTTAGACCGTCTTGGAGGTTGGATCGTCTTGCAGTTGCGATCGTCTCTCATTCGCGAATGTCTCTACTTCTTCTCCACTACAGCTTACTTCAACCTTTTCTTCATTCTTCTTGCCTTGATCTTCAATCGTCTGTATTCTATTCCTTGGATCCATACACTTTTGAATTATTCCCAAGATTATCATCTCTAGCTTCCTTAGGAACCTAGGAACCTTCTTCTTCATTCTAGCTTTCCTATTCACCTTGACTGATCTAACTAACTCTTCCACAAGCTTCAATACAGAAGGTTGCATAAAACAACACAATTCAACAAGAAGTAAGTCACCGGTGCTGAAACGTTCGATCTCAGCCCATTGATGTCGATTCCAACATGATTGCTATTGATGTCGCTGAAGTTAGGACTCAATAAGGTATCTACTTCAACTGCAAAAACATGATTTGAAGATGAGCCACTGGTTGAAGTATTGAAGAGCCCCAAGTGTTAAGATGCCATAGATCCTTTGAACTCCGTAGATGGAGACATAGCAAAAGCTATGCCATGGCCGCCAAGCATTGGATGTCCTTGACAATTTGGAAAAAAAAGATTCCCGTCATATTATGCAAGTTAGAGATGATCTTTCCACCTGCT
>JAOTAX010045620.1:0-10646 GCA_025629825.1 Erythroxylum guanchezii | reverse complement strand
TATCACAAAACATTGTTCAACACATGATTAAACTCTAACCATGCTAATCTAACTATACTACCGTAAACCCTAACTCAACGATTTACAATAATATAATTAAACGTTGACAATGTCTGATTACTCCCCTTTGAAGCCCCGGTGAACACAAGCCATTGCTACATTTCCAAGAGGTTGGAAGCCTTAGCCGTGCATAACTCCAGAGATCTCCATCACTGCTGAAGTCCCGACGTTACTCATGGTTGTAGAGACTAACAGTGGAAGTGTTGATGAAGTGACCGGCAATGGTGGGTGATGATCGGAGGTGGGATAATGGCGGTGGCGTGATGAAGTGTTTCTGTCGTCCCTTGGCTACCGAATAGTCTGTCTGTCGATAAGTCGTCCTCTTTATGACCTAATTCGGTAACTTTTTAAAGGTTAATAACGGGTTGGGTCGGTACAGTGAGGGAAATTTCCATTTGGAGTCCGGATATCCGTCTGCACGTCGCGACGAGTTAATTAATGGACATTGCGACGTGCTCGTCGCGACATGCTGCTCTTGCTCACTCGCCCCGACGGGTTAATTATTGGATGTCGCGACGTGCTGTTGCGTGTCGATGTGCCGCGACATAGGAATTGGCATACGTTGCGACGTGCTTGAAGGCTCACGTCCTGTTGACTTTTTTCTATCTTTTTGACTCCCTTTTCTCCTGCAATACAAAATAACAATTTGCAGTATCAATTGTCCTCAGAAAAAGTTATAATGCAATTAATGCCAATTTGCAACATTTTTACTAACAAATTGCAAATAGTGTGAGCTCACTATAGGGGACTAATTTAAGCACAAAGAATCACAAATTGGGAGTCAAAAAGTGCATTAACAATTATAAAAGTGCAGCCAATTTATAGGATAACTTGGGCTCAATCACTACACTCGTCTGAAAAACTGGAGAATGTAAAGAATGAAGTGAGCAGGAAAAAGAAGAACCGAGAGCAATTTTCCAAGAAAGGGGTGAGTGCTCCAATTCTTGAGAGGGGTGTGAAGAGCTTCCATACATAGAGTGAGGTGGGGAGTAGTGCCTCTGCTAAGAACAAGCAATCAAGGGCAGTGTAATATCCTGCTACCCAAGATAAGACTTGAATAATGAATATGAGAAATTACTGAGAAACTAGAAAATGCATATCTTGTTTAAGTTAAATATGACATGCACATTTTTGCACATTAATATGACTGAACATGCATTCATGACATTTTTCAGGCATAATTGAGTTATTAATGCGATTAAAGTTGATTGGGCAATTTTGGACATATTTCGAATATTTTGGAAATTTGGAGTATTTTTGGACTAGAAAAATGTTGAAATATGGACCAATTATAGTGAGACACGTGGACTGATCATTTAGTGACAAATGGCCTACATGCAAAGGTGACATGTGGCAGTATGGAACAATGACACATGTAGGACATGTAATATAGCCACGTAGTGTATAGATTTCGATGTAGCTCATTCCTCTGTTGTTTGGTCTTCACCGAAAGCCACTGAACCCTCATCACCGAAATATTGGTTTTACTTTTACATCAGTGTTATCCTTTACATGCAAATGTTTCAACCCATCTGGTGTTTGTTTCTGCCTATTCTTGTTGTTTTCTTTCCCTATCCACCAAAACCCAGCTCTTCACTCTCACTGCTAGGAATTTAGCTAACTCACGTAAGTTGAGTTTTAAGCTTTATGGTTTTGTAAATGGTATCTTGACGATGTTTGAATTGGACTAATAAAATGGAAATGATATAGAAGTTTATGAAAATCGATGAATTTATATACTCTGTTCTGGTTATATGGTTATTGTACTATTCATGCATGTATATGTGAAGTATTTATAGAGATGAGTTTAAATTAGTTTAATGATATGAAATGAAGCTTTGGTGAAGTCATGGTATAGGGTTAATAAAATGATAAATTTATGATGAAATGAAAGAGTAGAGAGGTGGAAAAAAAAGGCATCAGATGAAACTAAGAAAGAGAAACAAAATGCAGAAAAAAGAAAATTGCATGTATGAGGATCGAATTTTTGATGTTTAAGTGCGAATCTTGGATTTTTGAATTGTGTGTGTATTGATGAGCTAAAAATGAGTTAGAAGAATTGTTTGAATGTTATTTGAGTTAATTGATGTGAGAATGAACTTTGGAAAAATTTGCAGTAGAGAGAGGAAGTGAATATGGAGTTTTGGATTTTTGGTGTTTGAATGGTAAAATTGAATTTGATTTGTGTAGAGATTGTATTGGGAGTTAGAAATGCAGAATAGATGAAGTAGGAATGAGTAAGTTTGGAAATAAAAGGAAAATGGAAGGAGAACAAGAAAAGGGAATTCGGTGAAGAAGAAGAGGGAAAAGCTAAGAAAACAGCAAAGTCGCGATCGTGCTTTTGCACGACCGCGACTTTGCAGGTGTAGTGCAAATCGTGATCGTGCAAACACATGATCGGGACTTCACGAAATTTGGGTAAAAGCACGATCGTAACATTCAATTGATTTTTCTGAAGAAATTATTTCTGAACATCCTTCAATTTTTTTGTTATAACTTCTTCATCTGATGCCCAAATGACTTGATTCTTAAACCACTAGACTCATAAGATATTGATTTACATCTACACCAAAAATCATAGCTTTCTGAAAAGGATTGATTGATGAATTTAAGATGGAAATGTGACTATGCTGAAGTATGATAACTGGGATGATTTTTACTGAACATACTTCAGTAATTGGACTATATCTTGATCTATGGACCTCAGAATGAGATGATTCTTAATTATGATTACACTAGAGACATAAGGCTACAAATTTTCTGAAGAGATTAAATTCTAATTCTGCCTCTAAAACTTTCAGAATCTGATTTGAAGTTGAGATGAGAATTCTGCTAAAGTTTAAGAACAATCTAAAATCTATTGGGTATAACTTTCAATATTCTAAACGAAATTAGATGAATTTGGTGTAAATGGAACCTAAGACAAAGAGGGAAAACTTTCTAGAAGTGATACCTAATTTTGTCATTTACCATATCAGAATGATTATGGAAAGTTGATCTGAAAGCATGTTGTTAGAAAAATATGAAGTGGTCAATTAGGTTATGAAATTGATTTCACATTGTTTTATTATGTTTCAAATTATAAGTACAATTGTTATTAATGAGGGTTTTGATATCTGAATGATTTGATGATAAGGATCACAATAAGACACTCGGAATTGTCATTGAACATGCAGTGTCTAAATTTTATATAAGTAGATGTGCATAAAGGAATACTTATACATTGGTGCAAAAGTGTGATGTTTGTAAATGTGTTTTGTATGTTATAGAGGAGCAGATTGGACGCCAGTCAGACATTGCCAGTCTATCCAGGCAATAGCATATTGGAGCATACTGTGAGTCAACCTAGATGATTTTCCTAGGATTGATTGATTTATTTGACTTTCTATTATTGAACTGTTTGTGATTTGTTTATGAATTTCGGACTTTAAGTGTTTGAGGAGATTGATATTTGGGTATGTATTGGAAGTGTTTTATATGCATCTACTTGTATGTGAATGAGAATGACTAATTGAATTTGACGTGTTCTGATTATGTTCTGAATTCCGGACTTAAGGTCCGAGGAGTTTAATATTCGAGAATGTATTGGAAGTGCTCTGAGTGCTTTGGAATTCTGAATGCTATGTGAATTCTCAATGAAAGTTGAATTCTTGACTTAGGTCCGATGACTATGGGATTTTGATTTTGTATCATGCTATGTGAATTCTCAACGAAAGTTGAATGCCGGATTTAGGTCTGATGATTATGAGATTTCTGACTATGCATCATATGTGACTGTTAGACATGACATATTCTATATTTGTTGCATTTCATAAAATGCATGCTTAGATAAAGGCATTGTGATCGAAGTAGCCAGTATGAAAGTGCTTGCATATAGAGCTTTGCTCCGTGATTTCTATTTCCGCACATAGAGCTATGCTCCGTGATTTCTGATTTTGCACGTAGAACTATGCTCCGTGATTCTATTCTGATTGAGCCCAATGGGCCAGTATCTGTATAAGTATATGATAGGCACTTGGTCATAACAATAATAACAAATCTAGAGTCTCATATGCATCTGTATTTATATATCTGATATGATTCATAATGATTATGTGATGTGCCATAATAATGTGAATATTTGGATTATTCATGATCTGAATGAACATATCTGAAATATGTGATTTTGTGTATTTGACCTGGGTGAAATCATCAATGATGGTTTACTCATTGAGTTTGCAAAACTCATAAAAAATTGCAACGTGACTTTTCAGGTTCAGAGGAGTTATCCAATTAGACCAATTGGAGTTCAGCCATTACAAATGAGCATGAGTTGCGGGTCGAGATCAGTTTGCACCTATATATTTCTTCAGTGATTTTGTTTTTGAATTATGTTCGGCAAGAATTGTACAAAGTGTATGTGAATGATTTGGTAATGAAATGACTATGATTTCAAGTGTTTTGTATCTGAAATGGGCCCAAGTGATTGTTGAATACTAATGTTTGTAATAATTTGTAACTTGTAAATGGAAATGTTTTTTAAATAAAGTCGGCCCAATTTGATTAGTGATTTCTGCATACGTGTACATTGTTTTAAGGAAACAAAATTTTTGTAATGATTTTTGACTAAATGATTGTTCTAGCATGCCACCCTTGCAGGGTACGTACTCGAATATCACTCAAAATTTTGGGTATATGTCTTGCGAGAGTGGCGTGCTACAAGTAGCTTCAGCGCAAGCCTCAATTGTGGGAGGCAATAGCAGTGTGGAGAGGAGTAGGAACATGAACCCCCAATGTAAGTATTGTGGGAAGCTTCACAGGGGAGAGTGCTACAAGTTCCTTGGAGCCTATTTTCAATATGGAGAGAAGGGACACATGATCAGGGATTGTCCCCAAGTAACAAGGCAAGAGGGGTCACATTTACAAGCCCCAAGGAGAGCAGAAATAGTGGGAACCAGGCCAGTCACTGAGATGGGTAGTTTTGGAGCTATAAGAAAGGCTATTCCTCCAGGAAGGCAAGGGGTTAGGCACAAGCAAGGATGTTTGCCATGACTAGAGAGGAAGCTGCAGCTGCACTTGAAGTTGTTACGGGTGTGGCCCAGTTACTTAATGCAGTAGTGTATTTAGTAATTAATTCTGGTTCCACGCATTCTTTTGTTTTTGCAAGTATGGCATTACATGGTGTGAATTCGGGGCCTTTGGATAGCTCTTTAATTGTTAGCACTCCTCTAGGGAGGGATGTGATAATAAGTCAAATGTTAGACCCCGTTTTTGAAGCCCAACATCCAGAGTCATAAACCTTGAGCTTATGGTATCAGAGTGACTAGGTTTAGGTCCAAGTTTGGGATAAAGTTTTGGAGTATCCTAAGTATGAAATGGGTAGCTTAAGAAAGGAAAGTTTTAATTTGTTTCTCATGATTTGAAATTGCTTTATATGATTTGAACTGTTTTACATATTTTGAAATTTGTTTTGTATAATCTAAAGATTCTCAATGGTTTTCTATTGAAGGAGTGAAAAATTCCGCCTCGAAGGAGAACTCAAAGAGCCCTAACTCGATTTGGCTCTTGCCAAGGGAGCACGGATGAATCTTATGTCCCGCAAGATGCTGGGGCACACCCTGCTCCTGTCTCTGAGCCACCTAGTATGCAACACGAAGTGCCACCGCCTCCTCATCATATGTCTCAAGTAAACCTTATGGACCCGCAGTTCTTTCAAGCCTTCGCCTAGGCTTTCACTTATGCCATAGGCCAAGGGTCACAAGCTCCGGTGCCAACTTCAGTGGATAGGAGTGGACAGTATGATAAGCTCCGCAAGTACGGAGCGGTGGATTTTAATGGAATCACCAATCTTGAAGAGGCTGAAGCATGGCTGAAGAGGACAGAGAGGGTCCTAATTCAGATAAAGTGCAATGATGAAGAGAAACTGGACTATGCAGTCAGCTTGCTGCAGGGGGATGCACTCTACTGGTGGGAATCAGTGCCCCACAGTCAAGTGATGCCTCCGGTGTTATCCTGGAGAGATTTTGTGGAAGTGTTCTAAAAGAAGTACCTTTCAAGGGTGTATATCCAAGAGAAGGCTAGAGAGTTTCTAAATCTCACCCAGAGAGACTTGAGTGTGAGTGAATATGAGTTGAGGTTCACCCAGTTGTCATGGTATGCGACCAACATTGTTGCTAATAAGGAGGACAAGTGTCGCAAGTTTGAGGGGGGACTTCATCTAGGGATCAAGGAGAAGATGTTAATCCACAATTTTTGTGACTACAGGTTGAAAAATTGGATAATATAAAGTATGAAGTGAACAAGAAGAGGAAGAACCGTGAGCAGTCTTCCAAGAAGGGGATGAGTGCTCCAATAGCTGAGAGAGGTATGAAGAGTTTCCATACACAGAGTGAGGTGAGGAGTAATGCTTTTGCTAAGAACAAGCAATCAAGAGCAGTTTCAGTGCAAGCCTCAACTGTGGGAGGCAATACCTTGGTAGGGAAGGGCAAGAACATGAATCCCTAATGTGAGCATTGTGGGAAGCTTCACAGAGGAGAGTGCTTCAAGTTACTTGGAGCATGCTTTCGATGTGGAGAGAAGGGACATATGATCAAAGACTGTCCCCAAGTATCAAGGCGAGAGCGGTCACATTTGCAAGCCCCAAGGAGAGCAGAAATAGTGGAAGCCAGGCTAGTCACTAGGGTAGGTAGTTCTGGAGCTGCAAGGAAGGCTGTTCCTCCAGGAAGGCCCAGGGGTCAGGGTCAGGGTCAGGCAAGGGTGTTCGCCATGACTAGGAAGGAAGCTACAGCCGCACCCAAAGTTGTCACGGGTATGGTTCAGTTATTTAATTATGAAGTATATGTCTTAATTGATTCTGGTTCGACACATTCATTTGTTTCTGCAAGCATGGTTTTGCATGATATGAGTTCAGTGCCTTTGAATATGGTCATCAGTTGAGTGTATAGGGACTGTGAACTGGTTATCGATGGTGTTAGACTAGTTGTAGACTTGTTGCCTCTGGAGTTGAAAAGTCTAGATGTCATTTTGGGAATGGATGTTATAGAGAAGTATCATGCAAAGTTAGATTGTAGCCTTAAGGAGGTGGAATTTGATATGTGCAACGGTGAGAAGGTGATTTTCAGAGGGGTTAAGAAAACACCATCACCAGGAATCATTTCTGCTTTGTTAGCTAACAAAATAATAGGAAAGGGGTGTGAAGCCTTCTTATTGCATGTTATGGATATTGATGGGAATGAAGGGAAGTTAGAAGATTTTCCAGTTGTGAGGGAGTTTCCAGATGTGTTTCCAGAGGATTGACCTGGTTAACACCAGTAAGGGAAATTGAGTTTGCCATCGATTTCATTCTCGGAACCGCACCTATTTCAATACCAACCTATAGAATGGCTCCAGCGGAGCTGAAGGAGTTTAAGGAACAGTTGGAAGAACTGCTAGAGAAGGGGTTCTTAAGGTCGAGTTCGTCACCACAAGGGGCGCCAGTTCTATTTATTAAGACGAAGGATGGAAAATGGCGTATGTGCATTGATTATCGGAGACTCAACAGGGTGACTATTAAGAATAAGTATCCTCTGCCTCGGATTGATGATCTGTTTGACCAGCTTCAGGGAGCAAGGGTCTTTTCCAAAATTGATCTCAGGTCAGGCTATCATCAGCTCAGAATCAAGGAGTCTGATGTAAGCAAGACAGCCTTCAGGACACGGTATGGACATTACGAGTTTTTAGTCATGCCTTTTGGATTAACCAATGCTCCAGCTGCTTTTATGGATCTCATGAATAGGGTCTTCAAGGAGTATCTGGATCAGTTTGTCATAGTGTTTATCGATGACATTCTGGTGTATTCCAAGAATGAAAGGGAACATGAGGAACAATTCAGGATCGTGTTGCAGACATTGAGGGAGAGGGATCTTTATGCCAAATTCAACAAATGTGAGTTTTGGCTTCATGAAGTGATATTCCTTAGGCATGTGATTTCAAAAGATGGGGTACATGTTGATCCAAGGAAAGTTGAAGCATTGGTAAATTAGCATGCGCCCAAGACAGTGACAAAGGTGAGGAGTTTTCTGGGTTTGGTAGGTTATTATAGGAGATTCGTTAAGGGATTCTCTATGATAGCTGCTCTGAGGACTATGTTATTGAGGAAAAATCAGAAATTCATCTAGAGTGAGGAATGTCAGAAAAGCTTTAAAGAGCTCAAGCGCAGGTTAACAAATGCTCCAGTTTTGATTTTGCCTACTGGAGATGTGGGGTATACAGCGTATAGTGACGCTTCGAGGAAGGGTTTAGGATGTGTATTGATACAGGGAGACGGGGTGATAGCTTATGCTTCACGGCAACTAAAACCTTATGAATTGAATTATCCGACCTATGATTTGGAGTTGGCGGCAGTGATCTTTGCCTTGAAAATTTGGCGGCATTACCTATACGGGGTTCAGATAAGGATCTTTACTGATCATAAGAGTCTCAAGTACTTACTGAGCCAGAAGGAGTTGAATTTGAGATAGAGAAGGTGGATTGAGTTGCTCAAGGATTATGATATGATAATTGAGTACCATTTTGGAAAGGCGAATGTAGTAGCGGATGCCTTAAGTAGAAAATCATCAATAGCCCATGTTCTGACAGTTTATTTGCCTTTGTTGAAAGAGATGGCTAGGCTTAAGATAAGCTTGAATCAGGAGGAACCAAATTGCATTCTTGCTAACTTCAGAGTAAGACCAATACTCAGAGAGAAGGTTAGCGAGTTACAGGCACAGGATGCAGAATTGAGCAAGCTCCGAGAAGAAATTCAGAATGGCAAGAAATCTGAAGTGGTAGTGAGGGATGATGGACTCATGACAGTAAGAAATAGACTTTGTATTCCAAATGTCAAGGAGGTGAAGGATGAAATACTGGATGAGGCATATAATGCGCCTTATGCTATGCACCTAGGTAGCACCAGGATGTACAAAGATCTGAAAGAACATTTCTAGTGGAATGGCATGAAAAGGGATGTAGCAGAATATTTGAGCAAGTGTCTAGTGTGTCAGCAAGTCAAGGCTGAGCACCAGGCACCTTCAGGCAAGTTAAGGTCATTGTCCATTCTTGAGTGGAAATGGCAAATAGTAACCATGGATTTTCTGATGGGTTTGCCCAAGACTAGTAGGAAGCATGATGCCATATGGGTTGTTGTGGATCGTTTGACAAATTCAACCCATTTTTTGGCAATTAAATAGATTGATTCTTTGCATGTGTTAGCAAAGAAGCATATTGATGAGATAGTGAGGTTACATGGGATTCTAGATTCCATAGTTTCCGATAGAGATCCTCGACTCACTTCGAGATTCTGGGGAAGTTTACAAGAGGCTATGAGAACTAAGTTGAATTTTAGCACTGCTTTTCATCCACAGACAGATGGTCAATCGGAGAGGACCATTCGAACACTTGAGGGAATGCTCAGGGCATGTGTGATGGATTTCTAGGGAGCTTAGGATGAGCACTTGCCATTGGTCGAATTTGCTTATAATAATACGTACCATTCAAGCATTCAGATGGCTCCATATGAAGCACTGTATGGAACGAGATGTAGAACTCTGATATGTTGGGACGAAGAAGGAGAAAGAAAACTGTTAGGACCATAATTGATTCAGATGACAGTCGATAAGGTCAATTTGATTAAGCAATAGCTTAAGGCAGCACAGGATAGAATGAAGAGTTATTTTGATGAGCATCGAAAAGAGATGGAATATGAAGTCGGTGAGAAATTATTTCTTAAGACGTCTCCTTGGAAAGGAGTCATGAGGTTTGGCAAGAAGGGCAAGTTGAGTCCGAGATATGTAGGTCCCTATGAGATTTTAGAGAGAATTGGACCGCTAGCCTCTAGGTTGGCGTTACCACCAAAATTGTCATAGATACATGACGTCTTTCATGTGTCCATGTTGAGAAGATATAGGTCTGATCCATCCCACATCATTCAGACTACTGAGGTTCATTTGAGAGATGATCTGAGTTATGAGGAGATTCTAGTGAAGATTTTGGACACCAAAGAAAAGATCCTCAGGAACAAGACAGTTCAACTAGTCAAAGTCCTGTGGAGAAACCACTCTGTTGAGGAGGCCACATGGAAGCCTATAAAGGCTATGAGGGAAAAGTATCCACACCTTTTCAATGACTCAGGTAAGAATTTCGAGGACGAAATCTTCTTAAGAGGGGGAGAAATGTTGGCCCATGATTTTTTTATTTATAAGCATGATTAGATTAATTTTTAGGGTCTTACTAAATTAGTCATGTTGGAATTAATTAGCTTGTTAATGGGGGTAAGATGATATGACATGGGCCAAGGGCTTTGAACTTTTGAAGTAGTGGGAGAGTGTAAGGCCAATTTTGGAAAGTCACTTAAGTTTAAAAACCATAAGACATTAAAGTAAGGGCAAAAAGGTGACTTTAGGCAATCATTAATGGTGTAAAAGAGAAGAAAATGGGGTATCTTGCAATTGGAAGAGAGAGAAAACGAAATTGAAGAAAGAAGGGAGAGAGTTTAGTGAGTTTAGGGAAAGAAAAAAGAGCAAACTAGGTTTTGATTTTTCTTAACCTTCAAGAGGGATTTTGAGAGTGATCAAGAAGGGAAAAAGGAAGAG
>JAOTAX010045609.1:0-10646 GCA_025629825.1 Erythroxylum guanchezii | reverse complement strand
AATTGATTCAGTTCCTCTTGCATGGCTAAAATCCAAGCTTCATCCTGAAGAGCTTCATCAATTTTCTTAGGTTCTATCTTAGAAATAAAAGCTACATTGGCTTCTCTTATGAATTTGGACCTATTTCTCACACCTTCTGAGGTCTCTCCTATAATCAAATCTTCTAGATGAGAACTCTTGTATTTCTAATCCCTTTTTAGATCAAGCATTTCAGGAATATCTTTTACTTTGTCTAAAGGAGAATATAATGGTGACACATCTTCACTATCAACCAAGGGTAGTGATAGAGTTCCATTATCAGTATCATCTCTCTTATTTGGTTGAGAACTATCATCAAACTTGATATGAATAGTCTCCTCAATAGTCTTAGAAGAAAGGTTGTAAACCCTATAAGTTTCAAAGATAATGAATAGCCTAGAAAATTTCTTGAATAGGTCTTAGAATCGAATTTATCTAGAATTTCCTTTGTATTCAATATAGTACACTTGCAACCAAATGGATGGAAGTAAGATATATTAGGCTTCCTTCCTTTCCATAACTCATATGGAGTTTTCTTCAACAAAGGTCGCATAAGTATTCTATTTTGAATATAACAAGTTGTATTCACAGCTTTTGCTTAGAAATACTTAGAAAGATTCATTTCACACAGCATAGTCCTTGTCATTTTCTGAATCGTCCTATTCTTCCTTTCTACAACGCCATTTTGTTATGGAGTTCTAGGAGCAGAGAAATTATGAAAAATTCCGTTCTCCTCACAAAATATTCTGAATTTCTCATTCTCAAACTCACCACCATGATCACTTCTAATACTAGCAATACAAATTCCTTTTTCATTCTGTAACTTTTTGGAAAGAACTTTAAAACACTTAAAAGACTCATCCTTATGTGATAAGAATAATATTAAACAAAATCTAGTGAAGTCATCAACAACTACGAGTCCATACTTCTTTTCGCCAAGACTCAATGTCCTAGTTGGACCAAATAAATCCATATGTAACAACTCTAGAGGTCTAAATGAAGTTACAATATTTTTAGAAGAAAAAGTTGTTTTAACCTGTTTTCCTTTATAACAACCTTCACAAAAGAAATCCTTGTTAAAACATATTTTTGGTAATCCTCTTACCAAATCATGTTTAATCAACTTGGAAATATGTTTAAAACTAACATGACCTAGCTTTTTATGCCAAATCTTGTAAATTGATTTTGTAAAGATTTTTTCGTCTTTTGGCAAAAAAGAATACAGAACCGTCTTTGTTTTTGACTACACAAGAATTTTGATTAAAGGATACTTCAAAACCAGAATCACATAATTGACTGACACTAATCAAATTGTGTTTTAAACCATCAACTAGTAGAACATTATCAATAGATACAAAAGAATCTTTACCAATTTTACCGATTCCAATTATTTTTCCCTGCTGGTTGTCTTCAAAAGTTACCGATCCTCCCTTCTTATACTGAAGATCTAGAAACATAGACATTCTTCCCATCATATGTCGCGAGCATCCACTGTCCAAATACCATTGGTGCTGGCTGCTTCTTCCAAGGAAGGATATCTGCAGGAGATATTATGTTTCTCTTAGGTACCCAGATTTTTTGGGTCCTTTGGGATTAGTCTTGAGATGATTCATGGAATGATGATAATGCGACTGATGAAATTTCTTCCTATTAGCGACAAAATTCTTTTTGTCCTGAATATTGTTTTTAGTAAACCCTAATCCACTCTTATCATTAAGGTGTCTGTATCTTCCTAACATGTAATTCATCTTTCTCGTATTCTCAGTGAATGTTGATAGATCAGCTGAAAGATTATTGATCCTTTGTTTCAGCTAACTGATTTCCTCAAATCTATCAATAGCTACCTTTTTCTTCATCTCGTCTACTTGTTTCTTCAGGCGGACGTTTTCTCTCTCTAACACTTGCGTATTCTTCAAGTTTTCTACGAACTTTTTCTTTAACAACTTATACTGCTTAAGTATTGCATGAGAATCTATGCATCTTGTAATTCACTAAAATTTGAGGTAACCTCCTCGTCACTTTCTCTTTCGGCTACCAGGCAAATGTTTGCTTGAATTGATGCCTCTGAATCAGTATCAAATTCGGACGAATCCAAATCATCCCATGTTGCCATCATGCTTTTCTTATTTTCTCTATTCTTCTTTGGTTTTCTTTTCAACAATAGACATTCAGACTTGTAGTGTCTAGGTTTATTGCATTCATAGCAGATGGCCGATGTTTTCTCGTTCTTGCCTTCATCTTTGCTATTCTTCTTGAAAGAAAACTCGTTGTTTCCTCTTGCTTTCTTCTTCCACATGTGTCTGATCTTCCTCGAGATAAAGGATAATTCATCATCTTCTTCGCTCAAATCTTGTTCAGATTCACTAGAGTCGTCATTCTTGACTTCTTCGATCTTCAACGCTTTTGACGATGAACTTCTTTTCCTCTGAATCTTGTGATTCTTTTGTCCAACCTTCAATGCTATAGATTTATCCCTACTGGGTTTATCTTCTACATCGAGCTCCACTTTATGTATCTTCAAGGATCTAAGAAATTCATCAAGCTTTAACACGCTCAAGTCCTTGGCTTCTTGTACCGCGGAGACTTTAGGTCTCCATCTTTTTGGTGTAGACATCTGGTTAAGTTATCTTGTTATATTTATGTTGTGTTTTTTCAATCGAGTAGGCTTCTGGAATTAAAATCAGTGATGTGACATACCAAGACATCCGTGGAACATCAACAACAGAAGTTGGTGTGAAATTTGATTGTAGTACAAAGTATCCGTGTACTGGCCTTAATTTGGAAGATGTAAAGCTCACTTACCCAACCGACTGTTTCATCTTGTAAGAATGTCGATGGAGGAGCCACTAGAACCTTACAGCCTAATTACTATCCGTGAGGGCCGAAATTTCACTGGCTATTCATTATAACGTCAGGATAATTGTAGGATGGCACCATTATTTGTTCTTATGGTCTTAATTTGAGGCTGAGGCGCATGTAGATGTTAGCAGAATGCTTATTAAATTACTGTATTTAGATTATTATTTAGGTATATTTATTTAAAAGAGTTTGTGAAGTCTTTGACAAAATATGATTGTTCCAAAGCTGACTCTTATAGAATACAAATTCAATAAATTGAACGTTTTTCTAGCTTTATATATCCTCTTAGGTCATGAGTATGTATATGTGACTAAGGTTGGTAATAAATCAGTCGAACCAAATTTGGGCTTTGAATTATTTTTAAAAGTGATTGATTGAAATTTGAGTTATCTAAATTCTATCAAATTTTAGGTAAATCAAAAATCGATATAATCGCACCACCATGTACTTAAATGATGTCATTATTTTAATTTTTCCTTTTTAATGAGATTTTTTGTTTCTTTTCTTATTTTCAAGAGAAAAATAATAATTAACAATATTAATAACAACAAAATTTGAATTAAAAATATTTTTATAAGATTAATATAAATTTATTTTACAAAATCTTATTGTTTTAACAGTGATCGAAAATATCGTTAAAAAATCATTATAGCAACATTAATTTCAATGAACATTAACCTAAAATTTATGTGTGACGAATAAATATTTACAATTCTTAACTAAATAGAAAGAGAAATAAACTACAAATACACTTGAAAAATGGTAGAAAAAATTGTACTTTTTTATAATTTCTTCTCTAGAAATGTTTTTGGAATGAAAATCGATAATATGTTTTTAAAGATCAAAACTAAAGTTGATCTCATCTCTTCACATTTCTAGAAAAAATATATCAACAAGAAAAATGAGAATAGAAAATCCAAGAATAATATATTGGACGATGGGTAATTAACAATGAAGAAAACCAAATGGAAAAAAACTTGAAGTGAGAATAAATTATAAGACTAAAAGGGTAATAACTATTAGGCTTTGGGTCATATTGAATTGCAAATCCTAAATTTGATATGGATTAAAATTTTGATTAATTCAAATTTATTTTATTGATTTTAAATTTAATTGAATCCTATACTATACCCAAAAGAGCTTAATTATATGCATAGGACACAATGAGGCCTTAACTTAACTATCTAAGTTAATGTGGGAGCACTAACATGCTAAGATGCTAAGGATATGTAGTATGTAAGATCTTTAGTTGACTTACACATTATACATAGCCTAGATAATAATAGGAATGGTATTTGTCTTTAGGTTCGATCCAATTTGTAGTCAATGAGTTTGACTCGAGTTGACTAAAGTAAGACCTTTTTTATTAAAAAAATTAAACTTAAATTGGGCTCGAACTTAGATTGTTTAGTAAATTGAATATGTCAATTATAAATGACTTTATTATAAGTAAAATAACCCCATTTTTAAATTAAAATTGAAAAAATAATCAAGTTTGGATCGAATTCGACTAAACTTTGAACCGTTTAAATCTAATCGGACTCAAGTTCAAATCTTGAGTTGAATATGCTTGAACCCTTATAAATTGTGGTTCAAATCTGACATGGCCTAATTTCACAAATTCTAACAAAAGCTAAAAGTGAGATTTTTCACATTTTCACCATTCTCGTTAATCAAGCACATATCTATATCATAAAGTGATAGGACCTATGTACTACAACAAAATCAACATACGGTAACAGGTGGTAAGTGCTATTAAATATGAATGGTAACACTAATGAGTATGCTATGACAGCCCATATTACTAAAGATCAAGATATGATGCTTTAGTAACAATTTTGATATGTTATTGTCGAGTTTAATATGACATTTATTGATAGCTATAAATGCGTTTATATTACATTTTATAAATGCTATAAATTAGTTATTTGTAACATTTTTAAAATGTTATATATTAACTTTTTTTAATATCCTTAAATTGCTGTAGATATGTATTTTGTAACAGTTTTGAAATGTTAAAAGTGATTTTTTCATAACATTGTTTAAATGTCATTATTGAGTTTATTATAGTATTTATTAATAGCTATAAATGATTTTTCACATTTTTAGCATTCTCGTTAATCACCCACATATCTATATCATAAAGTGACACGACCCACTTTCACCATTTCACCAGCTAGAAAGTGATTTCCCAAGTGGCAATTCCATGAGACTGTGTAAGCTACATATGCTTATGCGGATGACTTAAGTTACAGAAAGAAAATATATTCTTTCTAATAGATTTTTAAGCTAAGAGTAAGACCATATTGTTTTGAAGCTGTTAGCATAAATGGATTAACTGGGATGAACACAAATAAGCTCAATAAGCTTTTGAGAAGAAAAAATCTAATGATTGTGCAACTTCGTTATGAAGAGACCTATTTCTTCATTAATTCGATGCACCATGAACATCACATTTGTCCTAATCAAATATTGTTTGCATAATTATTTAACTCTTAAAATTGAACCAAACCAATTAAATATGATTGAAACTAATAATTTATTATAATTATTTTAAATTATTAATTAAAGTCAAATTTGATTAGTTTGAGATGATTTTAAAAGCTAAGTTGGGGTGCCATATTAGTAATATTTGATTAGTCTATATATGATTTTCATACTTCTTGCGTTTCATCGTTAGTTTTTAAACAAAGTTTAATATAAAAGATTTTTCAAAGAAAAATAAAAAGTATAAGATTTTTTAAGAAAATTTTAAAGATGAGGAAAATTTTAAAAGATTTTTTAAGCTGCATGCACTACAAGAAATCTAGGGTTTATCGACAGTGAATGGGAGAATTCCATCGGTAATAATAATTACCGACAGAATAAAACAACAGACATAAGCGTCATTAATACGGCCGTAGGTAATTTTAATGACGAAAATTTTATGTATCCTTCTATCGGTAAAATATACCGACGGACAGATGTAACCATCAGTAAATCGTTGTTAAGATAATTTCAAAGGTTTTAATATTACTGACGGAAGAAAAAGAACGGTCGGTAAATACCAGAAACAATTTTCCAACGGTTTATGGTATTCTATTGGTAAATATAGTGTTTTTTGCGATAGTCTTGTGTACTCCGTCTGTAATTGAAAGTAAGAATTTTTTATAAAAAAAATCTCGACGTTAAAATTTATTTGATGATCTTATGAAAAATGCATAAGTTCAACAGTTGTGAATTATCTGTGCATAATAAATTTATTTGTTTATATATTTAATTTGTTTAAACAGAAAGTTTATTGATGATATAAAGTTAAAATTTTCTTAATTGATAATAAAAACATTGCAGTGTGTATAATAAGTCTTTGTAATTGAAAGCAAATGACTACAATAATCCTAATATCCTAGTGATGGAAGGTGCTCTGAGGTGCTATCCCTCCCCTTTAACTGCTCCATCTCCTGTCTCAGCTGAGTCATTGCTCCATCAATGTCTGCACTATGGTCCGAAGCTCAGTGACTTCATTGATTTGCATTGGTCTAGTAGACGGTGTTGTACTAGACATGGAGGATTGCGAATAACATGTGTTCACAAATGAACCTAACCCGAATATCCGTCAACGACAGTCCCTATCACCAACAACATCAAGATATGTTTGAGTCTCATCAACAGTTGTTCCTCCTGAGACTGTCACTAAATGGTTTGTTGTATTTAATCCTATGAGGAAGCAATGTTTACATTAGTAAGGGATTATTATTAAGAAATAATAATAATGCATTAATTTCATATATATTCAGTTCTCTACATCAACTGTTGACGAATGTCACACCGTCATACTTCTTCGTGTGAGTGTGCAAAAACAGCTGAGTAGGTGTAGGTCTTATGCCCAAAGACTTTTCCTGCATATTTAACCTAAATTGTTAGATGTGAACTACATTTTATAAAAATTTCGGCATAGTTTCTTCTATTTTTATGATATTTTCCCCTGTTGAACAAATAAAATCACTCAACATAGCCATATATGGCATCAGGCATTTATACCATTATCATTATCTATAGTACAGCAAAGTAAAACATTTACAATATAAGTGTCAAGTTTAGATACTTACAAGTCTTTATGTATGCTCGTAGTGGGTTATTGATCCTCCCATATATACAGGAAGACTCTCTCCCCCCAGGCCTCCTCGTCTATTGGTAGAGTTATGCCCTGAGATGGACATTGCCTCAGGGCTTCTCCAATACTCCTACCAATGACTCCATATTTGCTCCGAAATATAAGGCGGTCGTACATCATCCTTGTATATCACACCAATAAATTCTTGATAACGTGTATGAGCTCGCCTTTCCCATAGTCTATGTATGCTGGTATCGATACCAGAATCCTAGAAAAATTCTTTCTGAAATAAGAAAAAAAATTAACTATTATAATGTAATAAAATTTATTTAATTAGAGTATATAAATCAATATAAAAAGAAAATAAATATTTATTGTACCTCAATCTCCTGAAAGTAAAATCCATTTGTGGCGTGAGAGATATTCTTCCACACAAAACCCTCAAGATCAATCTTTTCCTTAAATTTAGAAGTCATATTTTTGGAACACGGTCTAGACGGAACCAACCTAATATAAGAAGTAATTTTATACAATGAAAAAACTGATAAACTTATATCTTAATTAAAAACAAATAGTGATTAATGTGATTTCACTTACAAAATTTTGACAATTGTTATGTACTTTCTTCCGTCAGGTCCGTCAGTTCTAGGTTAACGGACATCTCCTCCATCTGATAAAGCGGTATTGGATGATATATGAGTTGGAGATAGGAATGGTGTAGCATGACGAACAGTAGGTGATGCCTTATCTGCAACTGTAGGCCCTGGAGGGGGAGGAGGTGAGTCAGTGCAAGCTGCAGATTGTGGCGATCCACCTTCGCAGTAAGTACCTCCGAACATGCTTCTAAACTTGGGTCGCATTACCTCATGTTGTCTCTTTGATCCCATATTTTTACCTAAAATTCATTGTTTATCAAATTTTCTACAAATATAAGAATTTGAATTCAATATTTTACACAATATATGGAAAAGGAAATAAGGCGATTCGTTGAATATCATATTCAAGTACAAACGACGAAAATGAAGGTTAACAATTGTTAAAGTCATAGAAGAAGAACAATAATAACCCTAACTCAATAGGATGCAGGTTGACCTCTAACTAATAAGGAGGTTGTTTGACAAATTCTTACAGATACAACAATAAATCAACTTTAAAGCTGAAATAAATCAACTTTAAAGCTGAGTCTAGTGTATTACATCGATAAATCACAATGATATAATTATTTTGTTTGATTCTATGTGACATAGGAGTCGGTAAAGGTAAATGAATCTCCGATGTCTAGATTCCCGAGAAGTGTCCTGGTATGTTCAAATGCACAAATTGAAAAAGTGATACTTCTTCCCTCAAGTGTAGGCTTTTGAGCACCTTCTTGCAACAACGTTTCCGTTATAGCTAAACTTGTAGGGGATACAGTGAATGAGTTGCCGCTCTTAATATAGAAGACTAACTCTCCAGTTAAACTACTAGCTGGAACAAATTTACCTAAAACACAATCAGTATAGAACTTGCATAATGTCATATTACAAAACCGTTAAACGAACCAAAACTGGATATTAATGCACACGTGAATGTCCAGACAAGGTTTGTGGAATTGATGAATTTTCCAAAAGAACTTATCTCCCTAATCCTTTATAAACCGTTGTGACATCGCTCTCACCTCTATCGGCATACATTTCATCTTCGAGATTCAAGGAAGCTTAAAACAATATGTAGTATAGACCATCAAATGTGAATATATATAATAACTCCATCAAAGGAAATGAGATGTACATAATAAGGAAAGAGACGTTGTCAAGATCATACTAAACACCTTGAAGTAGAAGATCGACCATAGAAGGCAAACGATCCTTAGTGTCTGAAGTGACGATTTTTCTTGCATTGTTTATTCCTTGGGTTATGACAAATTTTGCCACATTCCTCCTAACTGAAGGAATTACTACCATCCAAAACCAATCGCCGTATCAACATTCCTTGAATAAGATTTTCAATGAAATACTATACATAATATATTGAAAAGGAAATAATTTATGGCATTGATTAAAATATTCAATTACAAACACAAATTAATCACTATCATAACTTAATTGTAAATTACAATCATCTTCTTCTTTGGAAGAATAAGAATCAAACTCTGACTCCTCTTCAGATCTCTGACCGTCGCCATCCTCTCAAGATGAAATTTCAACATATTCGTTAGATGGATCGTTCAAAGGTTCATTATTGTCATATGTGACAGATGCATTTATAAAAGTGACATCCTCCTTAAACGCTTCACTTTCACTTCTCTGCTCTCCTTTTCCATGTGATTAAAAAACACCTCTAGGTTTCACTTTGCAAACCACTAACCAATCTATCTTATCTCGTTGTAAGCTTGGAAAAGAGACATAACACACTTGTTTCACTTGCATTGCCAACACGAATGGTTCAAATTGTCTCAATCTTCTTCGGTAGTTGATTTCAACTATATTATATCAGCTATACACTTTTGTTCTATTTGGAGTCAGGTCATACCAGTCACATTTAAATGCCCATTAACTTCATCAATAGTAACAAAATATTTGTGTTTGCACTTTTTACATGGACATCTTGTAGTACCCCACTCCCGCAAGACCCAAACCCGACATCGATGGGTGATGTCCGAGTCTGTGCCCCGTGAGGGTGGCGTGCTAAAGCACTCAATCTGTCAGAAATCGGTATTATTTTTTTTAATCACAAAACACAATATGCAGAAATCGATACTCAAATTGGGCCCACATTCATTCATAAACATTTTCAAGTAACACAATTTTTCAATAGCCATTCGGGCCCTTTCACAAATACAAAACACTTGAGTCACTTCAAAAAACAAATTTATACAAAAATTTGCGGAATATACAATTCAATACAAAATTTAAGAAATGCAATGCAAACGCGAACTGATCCCGACCTCTATCCTTCACTTGAAAGTTGTTGGTATACTCCCGTTAGCCTAATGGGGTATTCTTCTGATCCTTAAAAATAATTGTAAATTTTGGGTGAGTTTTGCGAACTCAATGAGTGACCATCATCGATGGCTCACCCAGTCACATAACACATCATTTCACATTTCACGTTCACTTTCACACTTCATATTTAATACACTTAATCATTCACACTATTTCACATTCACATTCAATTCATTCATATTAGGCATATGCAATGTACATGAGACTCACTTTCCATTTGTTACTTTGTTGTGACCGAGTGCCTGAACTGTCCCATATAGGGCTCATTGATAATTGTCCCATCTAGGGCTCATTAAGTGTTAAATGCGTCTTAGGGGTAGGAGAGCCCTCTGGGTATGCACTACTTTCCTTCAAGCTCGAGACTCTTTTTCACTCGTTGAGCTTTAAGCTCTGATCGGTGGCTACTCTAGTCAAACTCCTATTATGTTTCATTCATGAAATGAAATGAAATGCATCACTCATATTTGCATGCTCTTATTCAATCATATTCACTTATCATCGGACTATAGTCTGGCATTCAACATATAGTTGAGAAATCACACTTTCAATTGCATGCAAATGCACATTCAGAAAGCATTTAGCAATCACTTCAGTACACTTAGTGTAACATCCCACCCTCGACCGGAAGGGTAGAATGGTCATTCTGGCCTAGAATGAGAGTGATTGGTATTAGTTAGGACTGTTCATGCATA
>JAOTAX010045589.1:0-10647 GCA_025629825.1 Erythroxylum guanchezii | reverse complement strand
AAGCAAGTAAGTAGCTCTGATGATGTTTTTACGGTGTAAATATATTCATGCATGCACGAGTTTAAGAAGTGTGGTTTCGGTGTTGAATAACCTAGAAGATGGATTTGTGAAATAGGAATTGTCCAAAAAATTATGAAATAGGTTCCATTGTTATATTGAAATGGATGATGCAAAAGTGCAGAAAATTTGAATAAAATGAAATGATACAAAAGTCTATGAAAATCAATGAATATACATATACTCTGTTCGGGTGATAAGGTTGTTGCACTGTTCACGTACGAATATTTGAAGAGTTAATGGAAATGGCTCAAATGAGTTTAATGATATGAAATGAAGATTTGTTGAAGTCGTGGTATAAAGTCGATAAGATGATAAGTTTTAGATGGAATGAAAGTGGATAAAAACATATACTTTGTTTTGCTGGTGAAATACATATATGGCTTAGGTTTCACTGTGTGTGTGCGTAATTCTCATAAGAGTTGCAAAGATGGTAAGGAATGAGGATTAGATGAGATCTTAATATATAAAGTTGTTAAATGAAGTGAAGGTGTATATGTTAGGGAAAAGTAATGCATCTGTTGAAAGTTCGAAAAGTGCAGTAAAGTTGATGAACATGCTTTGTTTTTGTTATATATGTGTAAATGTTTGGGTAATGTTAGGGATGGATTTATGAGAGGTTAGAGTTAAAGAGAACATAGAGTATAATGAGTTGTTATGTTTTAAGAAGGAGTAAGATGATAGAAAATGTGGACTGAGGAGGGAAGGAAAAAAAAATGGAAAAGTGCAGAAGTTAAAAAAATGGAAAAGTACAGAAGTTAAAAAAAATGCAGTAGTGAGAGAGAGAAAGTATATGAAGTTTGGATTTTTTTTATTGATGTGTGAAGTGTAAATGTGAGTCTAACTTTTTTAAAGATTTTACTGGATATAGAATTGTAGAAGGGATGGTTTAGAAGTGAGAAAATTAAAAAAAGAAAAAGAAAGAAGAAGAGAAGAAGTGCAGTTCGGTGAAGAAGATGAAGATTTGTGTTCTTGAGAGAGAAAAGTTGATGGTTTACATGTATGAGTTTATAAACTAGAGTATTTTACTGAACAACTTTAAGTCTTTTGGCTATAACTTTTTCATCCGACCTCCAAATGACTTGAAACTTGAACCAATAAATTCCTATGACATTTTTATTTCTCTCCATGAAAATTCAGAGCTATCTGAATTGATTTGAAAATGATTGATAAGATGAAAGTTTGGAAGTTTGCTGGAATGTTATAAACTGGAGAATTTTCATGGGCATACTTCGGTGTTTTGATCATATTCTGATATGTAGATTTCGAAATGGAATGATTCTTATTTTAAATTGAACTAGAGGAATTTGGCTACAAATGTTAAGAAAAAATTAAATTTGAATTCTAACCTGAAGGAAAGTTAGCTTTAAAGTAATTTTTGGCTTAGACAGTAACTCTATCAGGGACAGAAATCAGGTCTTGTTGTTATTGAATAATTTGTATTGATATAGGCCGAATCAGACAGAGGTGTCTTCACAACAGTTATAATTTATTCTTTTAGCTTTTGATTGGTATAAAGGTTGTAATTTTTGGATATTGGAATTGAGAGATATGGGGTGTACAACTTGAATGTGTGATCATGCATTAGCCAAAATTTCAAATATACATATTATATGGTTTTTTTAGCACAACTCATAAAATAATTAATCAAATTGTACAATATTGGTATCATTAGAAACTTAAGACATTGGAGAAAAACTTTCCATAAGGAAGTGTTGCCTAATTTTGTCATTTGCCTTATCAGAATAATTATGTAAATTTGACCTGAAAGCATAATATGATAAAAAAATCTAAAATGATCAATGGTGTTATGAAATTGGCTTCAAATTGTCTTATTAAGGAGCACACCCTAAGTACACAATATACTTAGGTGAGTTTTGATATGTGAGTGACAATGTGGTGAAGATAATGTTAAGGAACCCGGAATTATCATTGAAAATGCATTTTGCATATTATCTATACAGTGATGTGCATAAAGAAAGACTTATACATTTGTGCAAAATTGTGATATATGTAAATGTGTTTTGTATGATATAAAAGAGCTCATTAGATGCCAGTCAGACATTGTCGGACCATCCAGGCAATAAGATATTGGAGCGTACTGTGAGTTAACCTAGATGATTTTCCTAGGATTGAACTATTTGTGATTTGTTTATGAATTCCAGACTTAAGGTCTGAGGAGTTTAATAATTGGGAATGTATTAGAAGTGTTCTGATTGCTTTGACAATTCTGAATGATATTTGAATGCTCAACGAATGTTGAATGCCAAACTTCGATGACTATGAGATTGTGACTTTGCACCATAAATGAATGTAATACATGGCATATTCTGCATTTGATGCATTTTAGAAAATGTATGATCAAATAAAGGTGTTGTGATTAGAGTAGCCAGTTTCATAGAGCATTAAGCTCAGTATTCTACACGTAGAGCTTTGCTCCATGACATGTAGAGCTTTGCTTCGTGAATTCTGTTATGACTGAGTCCAATGGGCTAGTATTTGTATCTATATGTGAAAGGCACTCGTCACAACAATAATAGCGAATCTGGATTCTCATATGCACCTGTAATTATAAATATATGTTCTGATGCGCAATGATTATATGATGTGCCATGTTAATATGAGTATTTGGAATATACATGTTCTGAATGAATATAAGTGAAATATGTGATTTTGTGTATTTGACCTGGGTGAAATCATCAATGATGGTTCACTCATTGAGTTCACAAAACTCATAAAAATTGCAACGTAACTTTTCAGGTTTCGAGGAATTATTCAGTTAGGCAAAGCAGAGTCAGATAAGGATTAAGGGTCGGGATCAGTTTGCACCTGCATATGTCTTCAATGATTTTTTGTTTTTGAATTATGTCCCGCAAGAATTGTACAAAGTGTATATGAATGATTTGGTAATGAAAGGACATTATGATTGCAAGTATTTTGTGTCTGAAATGGGCCCAAGTGACTATTGTAACACTTGTGAATGGAAATGTTTTTAAATAAAGTGGGTCCGATTTGATTAATAATTTCCGTATACGTGTACATTGCTTTAAAAAAAATTGTAACAATTTTTGATTGAATGACTGTTCTAGCATGCCACCCTTGCGGGGTACGTACTCAAATAATACTCAGGATGTCGGGTACGTGTCCTGTGAGAGTGGAGTGCTATAAAAAAGATAAAAATACCTAAAATCTTAATGTTAATAAAATTAAAATATCATAAATTTAAGTTGAATATTATTTTTAATCATTAATATTTATTAAAATAAAATAATAATACATATAATTATTGAAATATGGTAAGCAATATAATATAATGATATGGTAAGTAATACAAGATTTTAATTAGAAGTTTAACAATTCTTACAGACAAAACAATAAATAAAGTTTCACGTTTATTCCTTCAAAAAGAAAAAGAAATAATTTTTTTTCAAATAACATGAGGTTCAGTAGATAAGTTAAAGGAGTTCCCTATGTTTGGATTTCCAAGTAGGGTCCTTATACATTCGAAAGCATAAAGTGAAATAGTGAAAGATCTTCCCTCAGGAGTTAGTTTATTGACACTCTCTTCTAACAACTTCTTACCTTTATCTAGATTAAATTATTTTAAGATACATTGAATGATTACCCAAATACAATATAGATCACTGAATTAAAAGAATCGCATGTATGATATGTTTCAACTAAGAAACAAATAGTATATAACTTAAATAACTAATTAAGTCAAACAATATAAGCACTACAAGAAAAGTTTGAATTAGCGACGGAATATTACTGATGGTAAAGAAACCATAGGCAATTATCAATTAAAATAGTATATACATTGGCAATGTTGTCTGGAAAATATTGGTCTGGAAGAAAATGTTTATCGACGAAAATTTCCGTTGGTAATTTCGTAGGTAAAAGTCATTGTCCGTTATCGCCCTCTGTTAAAGGCTTAAACTTTTTAAGTCTAGCAAAACGACGTCGTTTGGTTTTAAACTAAACGACGTCGTTTGGGTATTCTTAAAACCATTCAAGCCTTCAGCAATAAAACGACGTCGTTTGGTTTAAAACCAAACAATGTTATTTTGGCAAACTTTTGAAAACATTCAAACCTCCACCAACAAAACAACGTTGTTTGGTTTTAAACCAAACGACGTCGTTTTGGTATACTTAAAAAGTCTATGCTTCAGTAGCAAAACAACGTTGTTTGGTTTAAAACCAAACGACGTCGTTTTGTTATAGTTAAGAACATATACTCTTCAGCAACAACACGACGTCGTTTGGTTTACTTTAAACCACAGTTGAGTCTCCTCCCCCCCCCCCCCCCCCACCTGTTACTTCCTTGTTCTTCCTCGTCCATCTGCCACAAAAACTTTCGTCGTCTGCATCTGTTGTGTGGAGTTGCTATGTGTTCGCCATCGAGCTGGTGCATCTCCGGTGTCGTCTTCTCTGGTGGTTTTGGTCAAGGTATTCTCCTCTTCTCCATGCTCTCCTCTGCTGCCAAAATCACCTCTTTCCATCGTTGATTTTTTGCTTGATTTAGAGTTTGTTTCATTGGCTGCATTTATTTTGGTTATTAATGGGTGATTGTTTACCGATGGCCTGTGTTATTGTTGGAGAATGATGGAAAAAGATTCGAATTTTGTGTTTAGTTAGAGATGAATTTACCATGCATACCAAATGTTTGGTGAAAGTATCATAATGCTCTAATTATATAGAAAGATGTTTTGTAATGCATTTTTCCTTTAAATTTTGAATATGGATGCCTATCCTTACATGTTGTTAAGTTAAAATTGCTGAGTTTAGTCTCGAACTTGAGACTTTTGAGTTTATATACTTTTAAGCTAGACTGGAAAGCAAAGGCATTTAAATGTGTAAAATTTCTATTTTACAAGTTTAAGTTAAGATAGGTAGTTGAGAAGAACTTTCTTTAACTTAATACTTTATATCGTAATTTTTTTTAAGTTACAAAGGAGTCTAACGAGACTTCTCTTAATTTGTATATTTTTTAGTTTATTAATTTTTAAATTTTGTCAGAGAGTTTAGGATAATTCTTTTACATTTGATACTTTTTATCATGTAGATTTTTATTTAAAGTTAAGGAGTTAAAGAGGTTTCTATTAGACCTAAGACTTTTTAGCCTATTATTTTTCAAATTAAGCCAAAGAGCTTAGTCTCCTAAAACTTAGTGACTTTTTAATTTGTATTTTTTTGCTTAAATCAAGGAGTTAAAGATACTTATCTTTGACTTTATGATGTTATGGCCTGCAATTTTTTAAAGTTAAGTTAAAGAGTAAAGGAAACTTATCAAGAACTTGAAAAATTTTTAGCTTGCCAGTTTTTAAGTTAAGCAAATATTTGCATAATACCTGAAAATTTAAAATTCTTTATTAATCGTTAAGTAATATATAATAATCCAAACACATCTACCATGTATTTATTAGTGGTATTATCTAAGATGTGTCCTATTCGATATCATAAATCCTTTTTATGTCACACCATTACCTTAACAAACCGGTTTAAGCCTTGTTACTCTTTTTAAAGAATTTTAAAGATATTTCTTTTAACTTAAAGAAAAAACTATGTATCTCATCTTTAGATATCCAAAATTAGCAGCTAAGTTTTCAGGGAGATTTTCTTTTTTCAATTCAATTAATGCTGAATATGAATTTATAGCATAAAATCACATCTTTGTCTTGATTTGATTGTAAAGGACATATAATTTTTTAATGTACGGATTGTTGTAGTATGAATCATGTTAGTGGATGTGGCATCTTAATTTACAATGTCATGAGCATTTTAATATACAATGTCTCTTTTGTTTAATATTATTATGAATAATTTACTTTACATTTTTGAATTTTGTTTATGTAATATATAATTAGAGCTATGTGCAATGTCATTGTTATTTGAAATTTTCATTTATTATATTTAGAATAACATTTTTTGAAATCATATGCTATATGCTACAACTTTCAATATTTGAATTAAAAATAAGTTTGTGTCTTTATTGAATTGAAATAATAAAGAATTATAAAGAATTCAATAATTTAGAAAATAATATTCATACATTTAATATTCACTACAATTACTCATATAATTCATTTATTATATAGTCAATCATAAATAGTATTTATAGCTTATTCATCTATACATCTTCATTCCTATTTGTAATATACACAAATTCTTTATCTATAAATATAAGCCAAGACAAGACGATCAAATTCCGTATCCAACGTGTTGGATCCCAAACTTTTCGTAGAAAACTAGAACTAATAGGTGAGAAATGTGGATAGATTCATATTTTCCTTTGGTGCTTTTAGTGGATAAGAGATTTCGAAATGGGAAGAATTAAGGCGAAAGTTAGAAGTAGAATGAAAGCCAAAAATGAGGTTGCATTTGTGCAGTAAGTTGATGAAGGAGATGTATTTATAGGTGTATGTTCTGTCATTGGTGTTCATGATTAATCATTGAATTTAAATTCTATCTCTAAGAGTCTAAAAAATTTAATGAAGTTGAGAACTAGGTGCAGTACATTGGTGGATGAATGCCAAATTCATCTTCGGACTTTAGCGGAAAATGTGGGATTGATATAGATAGATTTTGGCAAAGTTATCTCCTAGAAAGTTGTAGGTCTTTCTTTTATCTTTCCAATGGTATATAGTATGAAAATTTTGGACATCTGAGCTGAAAGTTATGGCCCTTATAAGGGAAGTGTTCAAGAGTAAAGTTATATCTTCTCCCTTTTGCTTCTTCTGTGATGATGTCATCATCTTCTGTGTTTTGCTTCTTCTGCCTTTGTGTTTCTTCTGTGATGACGCCATCTTCTTCTGTGTTTTGCTATCTTATGTCTTTTTGGTAAAATTTTTTGTTCCATTTTTGACCTCTCAAAAGATAGAATTGGTCTTTTAGGTCTTCATAAAAGTTGTAGATCTTGAAGTCTTCTTTTGAACCATATAAAGAACACCTTGATCCGATATCTGTAGGGAAAGTTATACCAATTTTTCCCTTCCTTCTGTCTTTTTGCTATCTTTTGTGTTTTTCTATCTTCTATCTTTTTGGTCTATCTTCTGTTCCATTTTCAACCCCTAACAGGATAGAATTGGTCTTTGAGTTCTGCATGAAAGTGGTAGATCTTGAAGTCCTCTTTCAAACCATATAAATAACACCTTGATCCGATATCTTTAGGGAAAGTTATAGCAATTTTCCCCTTCCTTCTGTCTTTTTGCTATCTTCCGTGTTTTGCTATCTTCTATCTTTTTGGCATATCTTCTGCTCCATTTTTAACCTCTCGGAAGATAGAATTGGTCTTTGAGGTCTTCATGAAAGTTGTAGATCTTAAAGTCCTCTTTCGAAACATAAAAAAAAACCTTGATCCAATATATGTATGGAAAGTTATAGCAATTTTCCCCTTCCTTCTATCTTTTTGCTGTCTTCTGTGTTTTTCTATCTTTTGTCTTTTTGGCCTATTTTTTGTTCTATTTCTGACCCATCATAAGATAGAATTGGTCTTTGAGGTCTTCATAAAAGTTGTAGCTCTTGAAGTCCCCTTTCTAACAGTCTAAAGAACACATAAATCCAATATCTATAGAGAAAGTTATGCCATGTGCAAAACATCTTATGTGTTATTGTCCATACACATCTTCTGGGTTACTGTTCATCTTATATTTCTGTTCCATTTTTGATCCTTATAGAGATAGAATTTGTCTTTAAGATCTTCATAAAAGTTGTAGATCTTGAAGGTCTCTTTCTAACCATCCAAATAACACCTAAATCTGATATCTGTAGAGAAAGTTATGCCAATTGCAAAACATCTTATATGTTACTGTTCATACACATCTTCTAGGTTACTGTTCATCTTCTATCTTCTGTTCCATTTTTGATCCTTCAGAAGATAGAATTTGTCTTTGAGGTCTTCATAAAAGTTTTATATCTTGAAGTCCTCTTTTGATCCATCTAAAGAACACTCCAATCTTACATCTATAGTAAAAGTTATGGCAATTGTCCCAAGAAAGGTTCAATATGATTGAGGACAAAACCATATTTGATTCTTTGGCCATAACTTCTTCTCTAGACACCCAAATGACTTGATTCTTGAACCATTAGACTCGTAAGACATTGCTCTACATCACCACCAAAAATCATAGCCATCTGAAATGAATTAAGAAAGACTGAGTGAAAAAAATGAGACGGGTATAGTGTGTGTACTCTTAAATAATATGAACTGGTGTTATTCCACTAAACATACTTCAATATTTTGATGATTTCTGGATCGGCAGAGCTCCAAATGAGATGATTTCTTATTTGTAGTAAACTAGAGACATGGAGCTACAAATGTTATGAAGAAATTGGAATCTAATTTAGTCTCTAAGATGTTTAAATTCTAGATGGAAGTTGTGTATAGCATACTTTTTGAACAAGAGCAGTCCAAAAAATGTTTGAAGTATATCTTTTGAATCACTAATCCAAATTGAATGATTTTGGTGGCATTAGAAAATTAAGACAATGGGGGACATTTTTCTAGAACAAAGTGTTATGTTAGATTGTTCAAGGGTACTGTTGGCAAGGCAATTAAGTATAAAAGACATAAGGCATAAATGGAAGGGCAAATGGGACTTTTTGGACTCATTAAGGGCATAAAAGGACAAGACCAAAATGTGGACTTATATTTAAGAGAAGGAGGAAACACGAATGAGAAGATTCTAGAGAAGCAAAATGCGTAGATGAGAAAAGAGATAAAAGAGAAAAAACATGAAAAAGAACGAAAGAGAGAAAGAAGAGAAAACAAGCTAGGGTTCTAATTTCCTTAGCCTTCAAGAGAGATTTTGAGGTTGTTCAAGAAGAGAAAAAGGTAGAGGAAAAGAAGAGCTTCTAATCGAGTTAAAGATCTCTTCATTTGGTGAAGAATCAAGGTACGATCATTTTAAATCTTTTTGATTTTTGGAAGGATTCTAGTTTATGGAGTTTAGAAAATGCTTGGGTTTAAATACTTTAGAATCAATTTTAGTGATTTTGCATTGTGGGATTTTTAAACGAATTCCTATTGAATGAGATTTGGTTTGTTTTAGAAAACCAAGAGAATCCTACCCAAGAACAAGGGGAAAGACAATCTTGACTTGGAGTTTTGCAAGCAAACTAGGTTAAAGATTTACATGCAGGCGTATCCAAAATTTGGAAGCAACTGCTATTTTGGAGCGTACTGTGAGTAGACCGAGAATGTCTCACTTTATTGTTTTTTATTTGAATTTTGTATTAATTGACTACTGAATTATTATCTGAATGTAACTGATTGTGTTGGTTTTCAGACAAAAGGTCTGATGAATGTAATGTATGAATAAAATATTGAAGTGCTTATTGAATGTGAATTAGATGAACTAAGTGTACGTAATTGGATTTTTAATATGTTCTGAAAGTGCATTTGCATGTAAATGAAAGCATGAATTCTCCACTCTAATATTGAATGCCGGACTAAGGTCCGATGATATGAGAACCTGATTGAATGGGATATGCAATTGTGAGTGATGCATTCCATTGCATGAATGTATGAAATATAATGGCAGTTGTGACCAGAGTAGCCAACGATTAGAGCTTAACAACGAGTGAAAATGAGCCTCGAGCTCAAAAGTGATTCAGAGCCTCAGGCTCAACGTTTAATGAGTCCTGTATTCCCCAAGTGGATAAGGGACAGTTATCAATGAGCCCTATATAGGACAGTTTAGGCACTCGGTCACAACAAAGTAACAAATGGAAAATGAGTCTCATGTGCATTGCATATGCATAATATGAGTGATTAAATGTATTGAATGTGAAATAATGTGAATTGTGAAATAATGTGAAATGTGAAATAAAGTGAAATGTGTGAATTATGTGTTATGTGACTGGGTGAGCCATCAATGATGGTCACTCATTGAGTTCGCAAAAACTCACCCAAAATTTGCAAATATTTTTCTGGATCAGAAGAATACCTCGTTAGGCCAACAGGAGTATACCTACAGCATTCAAATGAAGGATAGAGGTCGAGATTAGTTTGCGTCTGCATTGCATTTCTCCATTTTGTATTGAATTGTATCTTCCACAACTCTCTATATAAAGTTGTATTTCGAAATGACTCGAGTGTTTTGATATTGTGAAAGCGCCCAAATGGCTATTGAAAATTTTGTTTATAGTTTTGTGATAATTGAAAATGTTTATGAATGATTGTGGGCCCAATTTGAGTATCGATTTCTGCATATTATGTTTGTGGTTTCAAAAAAAATTTATACCAATTTCTGACTGATTGAGTGCTTTAACACGCCACCCTCGCGGGACACGGACTCGGATATCACCCACGATGTCTGGTTCAGGTCATTGCGAGAGTGGGGTGCTACATTTACCCATTGTTCACTTTACACCGAAGTGAACATTATTTGTTATGGGTTGAACTGCTAAAAATATACTCTTGCGATCCACTCATTTTACCGTATGTGACACATTTTATATGTTGCGTTGTCTGAATTTGGGGTATTTTTCAATCATCGCTATCTTCTTTGTTTTTGTTTTCCTATTACTTTGCTTGAAATTTTAGTGAGGGAATGATTCAGATGAAACTTCCCTTTTATGTTGCTTCTT
>JAOTAX010045569.1:0-10647 GCA_025629825.1 Erythroxylum guanchezii | reverse complement strand
GATGAGTTTGAAAGGTTAAAACTCAAGAAGAAGAGAGGGAGAAGAGAGCTACGAAAATGGAGAGAAGAACCCAAAATAAAACTCCAATAGCTTTGTAAATGGAAAGCAACGTGGGAGAGCAACAAATGGGTTTAAAAACTTAGTGGGGTTAAGACATTGTTTGGCAAGTGACATATGTCACTTGCCACATGTCCAAGTTCTAAAAACATTTGATTGGTTCTTTCATTTAACACATTCCATCAACTTCAATTTCTACTCTACTTGTTCCCCAATTTTCAATGGCACTTGTCAATAAATCCTAAAGTCATTTATAAAAATTTCCATTGCCATTGGACAGTAAAATCTACTACCATTTAACAATTGTTTTGCCATTTGGCAATTTTCCCAGTTCAAAAATGCCTAACAATTTCTCCAAAAATTTCAGAAATTCTAAATCAACAAATACACTTTCCAAATCATTTTTTTTCAACATATATAGCCACATTTCCCAATATTCACACATTTAGAAACAATTATACCCGAAAATTATCAATGAATGCATGTACAATTATTTTGATGTGTATAAAAATTCAAAATCATGTGCATATATGCTAACATTATGCATGAGCATGAAATACATTTTCTTAATCACTCTTTGAGCTCAAAGGTACCGAAATTTTGGGGTTCTAACCCTTAGTATAGGAACGAGATGTTACAGCAATAACAACAAATTGGAAGACAAAGAGAATTATATACAAATGATGTACAAAAAGTGTGGACATTACAAAAAAATGAGCTGAGCATTAGACAAACTAACTAGAAAAATACAACAAAAGGAAAATACAAGAAGAAACACTCGAACTAGTCCATCGGGTGATCATCCTCAGTGCTTGAAGGACCTGCCCCTGATGTGCCGACACCGTCAAGGGAATCATCTTTATGAGAAGGAAGCTAGAAATGAAGGTGCGCGATAATCAAGGCATCCATCCGCCAGCGATACTGCTGATCTCGATCCTGTCTGGCTACCACCTGGAGGAGAGTGTCCTGGAGAGCAGCCACTCAACTGGCGATGGTCTGTAAAGTAACAAGTGCAGGAGGGGCTAGAGCTGGAGGATCGCCCTCGTTTGGCACTGCAGCGGCAGGGGTGGTAACAGTAGTAAGAGGTGGGGTGGAATGGGGAGGGGATCGGGGAGGAGGCTGGAGTCGGGGTTGTTTTAGACGGACATAACGAAACAGAAGGGCCAGGTCAAAATAGCTATCATTGTTGTATTCCGGGATATGATGGCCCAGAATATGTCGGTGATGAGGTGGGGAAAGGTGATCGCGTTGGTAAGCTTGGCGGTAGTGATGGAATCATAGAGGGTGGAGGCAATGGCATGGGTTATGTCGACCGAGCGACCAATCATCAAAAGGAACAAGTATAGGGCTTGCTGTTTGGTTATGTCAGCGAGGTGGGTGGTGGGAATGATGTTGTTGCTCACCAAATGAAGCCAACAACGAGCCTCGAGGCGGAGATCAGAACGCTTGAGGTAGCATTGATAGATTTTGGGTAGATGCCAGACAGTACCTTTGGGACAGAGGGTATAAATGACATCGTCCTAGGGATAGTGGTGTATCAACTGCTTGTAGTGGCAGCGGAAGACAAATGGAAGGTTGTAGTGCTTTTAGATGCTGGCAGTAGTAAAGGCGGTAGGGATTGTGACACCTCGGAAATTAATTTCCAAGGTGTTGTGGAGGTGGGCATAGGTATAAAAGTGGAGAACAAATTTGTCATTGCCCTGATCCCTAGGTTGAACTAATCCTATTAATTAGGAGTTGACCAGTTGGCGGACAAAAGGATTGTTGTGTGGAGTCAAAGGAAAGGGTCGCTCCTTAATGAACGACCTAGTGCCGATCTTCTCAGCTACGTCGACATAATCGAATTCAGTGGGAGGATCAAAATAAAGGGAGGAATGGGAATGATGGGCGGAATGCGATTGATGGGAGGAATCGGAGGAGCTAGAGGAGGCAGTGGGGGAGTGATGGGTAGGGTTCTTAGTTCGAGGCATATTCCTACAGAAGAACAATAAATGGATTAAACAAAATTTACTAAAAGAAAAAAACTGCAAGGCTCGCCACGACTAAATTGGTCTATTGCCGCGACGAAAGTTGAACTTACCACACCGCGGTGAAAAAAATTTCTTCGTCATAACGAAGAATATCAACCTTCCACGCCTCGGTGAACTTGCCCTAATGTCAGATAAACAATCGAGGAAAGATAGAACAAAGAAGAAAAACTTACGAAGTAGGATGAGGGAGACGCAAACACGAACCACGAACACGAAATAGCTGGAGGAGGACGAGAACGAAGAGGAATGTCAGAAGGAAATGAGGAATTGTGCTGCGGCGAACTTTCAGTGAATGATGCGAAAGTGAGAAAGGAGTGAGGGGGTGGGGGGATGGTAAGTTGAGAAAGAAGGGGAATGAAATGAAGAAAAAGACAAAGGGTAGATGAAAGATCAGAAGATCAACAAGGGTAAAAGGGAAATTTCACTCGAGGGTTTTGTGCAGATAGGATTTTCACCACGGCGAATTATTGCATGCCGCGGCGAGTGCTGCATAAAAAGGTTCACCGCAGCGAAAAAATTAATTTACACCGTGGCGAATTGGCTTGAGAGGCATTATGGCCGCGGCGACTGATTAGTTCGCCGTGGCAAAATGTACCACACCGCGGCGTGGTTGGTTTCCCGAGGGAGAAAGAAATAAGACATGACAAGTAGATACTCAGCTTATATGCAAGTCCTTAATCAACACAAAACAAAATCCAATTCACCATTTACACTGATTTCATCTATCATAGAAGATGTGTCATGCATCTACTAAAATACTGAATTCAAATGGAAGATGAATTATTGAAGCAGAAAAACTAAACCAAAGTCCTACTAAAAACTTAACCTAAGCCTTATTGAAACAGTTTATCCTCCACACTTAGTCAACATACTCATGCATAACAATGTCATCTTTAATCACAAAGCAGAAGTAAGTTGTAAGTGAAGGATGAGAAATAACCTGTTGCTTACGGTGGATCCTTCAACTCTGGAGTGACGTTTTGCTGATAGCCATGCTGTGGTGAGGTAACTCGATCACTTCCCACTTTTGTGCTAACGTCCACACTCCGCAGTTCACCTAAAACATCAGCAAAAAATCCTTCCTCTAAGGGGTCATTAGTTAATGGGTTCATTGCCAGTTCAAACTCAGTGCATGCATCATCAACAACAATGTCAAGCATGTTAACTCCTAAGAGCGAATAGTCCTAATGGGGGTGTTTCATAGCCTCATACATGTTAAAGCTTACCTGCTGGTCTCCTATCTCCTACCTCCATAGTGATCGTACCCTCTTTCATGCTAATCATGGTATTAGCAGTCCTTAAGAAGGGTCGACCAAAAATCAGAGAAGTTTCCTGCAAAACTTTAGAAGACATATCAAGCATATAAAAATCAGCTGGAAAAACTAAACCCTTGACTTGAACTAAAATATCCTCTGTAATGCCCACAGGATACCTAATTAATCTATCAGCCAATTGGAGAACCACAGATGTAGACTTAAGATTTTTGACTCCTAATGACTAATAAACAGACTTAGGCATAACATTTATGGCTGCCCCTAGATCTAACAAGCCCCCTATGGTAACTTTACCTATAGTGCAAGGGATAGTGAAATATCCAGGATTTTGGCATTTTACTGGGATTTGAGACTTGAATAGGGTTGACACATTCGAGCTTACTTAGACTCTCTCATTGGGCCTAAACTTCCTCTTATGGGTACATAGGTCTTTAAGGTATTTAGCATAGGCAGGGACCTGTTTCACAAGATCAAGCAAAGGAATATTGACTTCTACTTTACCAAACAAATCAATGATATCTTTTTCATGCTTATGTCAATCATTCACTTACTCATCAAATATGGATTAGGAAAAGGAAGGTCTTGAAGATTTACCTCCTTACCTTGGGCTTCATTGGCTCCATACTTGCTTGATTCCATATGCTCACCAGTTGTTGCTTGTTCCTTGTAGCTCTCAGAAGTAGTTCCCTTACTTCTTAGTTCAAACTTCCTTTCATTGAAAAATGCTTTTTCCTTGGAGCTTTCGGATTTCTTGATGTTGTTCTTTGTTAATGGCAATTCCTCACTATCAATCTCCTCATTAAATTCTTCTTCATCTTGATGGTTGAACCTCACTTGTTTCCCACTTCGGAGAGTGATTGCATTTAAACTTTTAGGGTACATCATGGTGTTTGAAGGAATGGTTCCACTGCTTCTTGCTTGGTTCTCGCTCATGTTGTTGGACAATTGAGTGACATAAGCGTTAATATTTTCCGCTTTCGTCTCCCATTGCTCCATTCTCTTTTCCAATAAATTGAACCGAGCAGCATTCTTTGAAGAATCTTGTTGAATCAGAGAAGTTATGGCATCAAACTAGTTATTGTTAGAATTCTGTTCTTCCTTCATCAAAGTCCTCATATTTTGCAGCAGTTGGTTGGTGTCCTCCTTAGGTGGGATAGTCATGATTTGCTGTTGGTTGGGGAACTAGTTGGTGGAAGTACCAGCTCCTCCCCCTTGTTGAAATCTATTTTGAGCCCGTCCTTCTTCATTCCTCCAACTAAACCTAGGGTTGGCCTTCCATCAATCGTTATAAGTGTTAGAGTAGGGGTTTCATTTCTGATTTGATCGTCCCAGATACAATGCAGACACTTCTTCATACCGACTGGGGCAAACACTGGATATGTGCATCACTGACCCACACTATCACAACTGGGTGCAGTAAGATCCGTAGAAGATGTGGGGCGATGCACATTCAAGTTCTTCAACTCTGCAGTGATGAAAGACAACTGTGAGGTTATTTTGCGCTCCAAAGAGTCAACTTTTGACTCCAAATTCTCCATTCTTTTGGCTTGGGCTATTGTGGTGCCCAACTCATGCACTCCTCGGGTCTCTCTAACACTGTATTATTGATGATTCAGAGCCATCTTTTTGATCAAATCCCATGCTTCTGAAGCTATAAGATCGATCAATGAACCTTCAAATGCTGCATCTAACATGTCCTTGTCTTGACTTTTCAGCCCATCGTAGAAATATTGCACTAATTGTTCATCAAGTATTTGATGATGGGGTCATCTAGATAATAGATCTTAGAAGCGGTTCTAGTAGTCATAAAGAGACTCATCATATTCTTGGCGTGCCGAATAAATCTCCTTCCTTATCGATGAAGTTCGGGAAGCTGGAAAATACTTTTCCAAGAAAGCCTTTGTCAGATTGGCCCAATTATGGTAGGAATTCGCCACATGCCTTGGAAGACTCATGTACCACTCTCTTGCTTTTCCTTCCAAAGATAGGTGAAAAACCTTCCATAGCACTTGATCAAGTGAAGCTCCCACTGGTTTCATACTCTAACAGATCATAGATAAGGATTGCAAATGCATGTAGGGATCCTCTCCTACCAAGCCATGAAATTTAGGAAGAGAATTAATGAGTAATCCCTTAACTTCAAAATTAACATCAAAATTAGGACAAGCAGTAGTAAATGGATCATAATTCACATCAGAAGTTGTTGCTTCCCTAATAATTCTTCTTCTTTGATTCCCATTATTCTCGCCTGCTCTTGTTAAGTCAAAATAACTTCACGATTAATAATTTTGATGAAAATCAAATAATAATAAAATTAGAAAGTGAGATGGAAGCAAAGACAAAAGTAAGACGAAGCGGAGAAGAAAGTAAGACGAAGCGGAGGCAAAAGTAAGACGAAGTGGAGAAGAAAGTAAGACGAAGCGGAGACAAAAGTAAGACGAAGCGAAAACTAAGATGAAGTGAAAGTGAGATGAAAGGAAGTAAGATGAAGCAGAGAAGAAAGTAAGATGAAGCAGAGTCAAAAGTAAGACGAAGCAGAAGCTAAGAAGAAGCGAAAGTGAGATGAAACAAAGTAAGACGAAGCGGAGAAGAAAGTAAGACGAAGTGGAGACAAAAGTAAGACGAAGCAGAAACTAAGACGAAGGAAACTAAGATGAAGCGAAAACTAAGACGAAGCAAAAGTGAGACGAAAGGAAGTATGACAAAATGAAGAAGAAAGTAAGACAAAGCGGAGACAAAAGTAAGACGAAGTGGAAACTAAGACGAAGGAAACTAAGATGAAGCGGAAACTAAGACGAAGCGAAAGTGAGACGAAGCAAAACAAAACTAAGACGAAAGCAATACAAAGACCCGATATCACGTCGGATGGATAATCAGTTTGAGTTAGTTACATAAATCAACTGAATAATTGTTTCTTCAAACATCAAGAAACAAGAAGGAAGAAGCGGTTATCAAGAAGCAGTTGAAGATGAAAGCTATAAATAATAGTCGGAGTCAAAGACTAAAAAAGTTAGAGATTTTAAGAAAGCTAGTGACTTTGAGAAACACTGTATTCATTGTGCTAAACTTTAGAGCTATTATTCTCTGTAACAAAGCTCGTAAATATTTTTCTGTAAGAAAGAAGAAAAGCTGAGAGCCTTAAGAGGCTAAGTGAGAAAAATAATACTTGCTGTAAGAGACTTGAAGAGGCTCGGTGAAAAGAATACTTGTAGTTTGGGGTGAACTAGGATAAGACTACTGTGTCGACTTCTACTCTCTAACTTTCAACTTTTAATTTCTATTATGTTATACAAGTACTTAGAAGTTAACTGCAATAAATCGTGATATTCTTACTCAATAGTTTTGAAAAAGCAAGTTTTCAAAGAAATTTGAAAAGGGGATTGTATTCACGAAAAAGGATACACAATTCAACCCCCCCTTCTTGTGCATTTTGTATATCGAACATAAAGTCTATACTAACGCGTGATTTACTCCAATTGGTATCAGAGCTCGATGTCCAAGAATCCAAGAACCATCGTTACAAAATGTGGATAAAGATCCATGGCAGAATCACACGTTTATATAGCTAAAGTCGCGTCCGTCACTAGACCTCCTGCATTCAATAGTGAAGATTACCATTACTGGAAAGACAGGATGTGGCTCTTCATTGAATCTACTCATATTGATCTTCGGGAAATTATAGAGAATGGACCCTATTTAGTCAAATCATATAGGTATTTAGGTCATATTTGCATTTATTTTGCATATTCATTCATTCATTTTAGTAGCATTTTTAGGTTAATTTATTTATTTTTATTGAGTTTATTATTTATTTTATTTTATTGTGTTTATTCGTAGAAAGCATGAGTTTGACCTCAAATTAGACCCAAAAATTTGCTCACGGCACGATCCATAATTTTGCATGGCTCAAGTGAAATTAGAAGTGGAAGCAAGTTAAAAGAGCACAAAAAAATGCAGGAGATGGACTGATGAAACGGCAATAGCAAAAGGTCTAGAAAAGATCCAAAACGCAGACCAAGGTGACGTTTTTAGAGGCAGGAAACGTTGGGATGTTTTAGGTTTTTAATTGAATAAACACTCACAACAGAGGGGCACGCGGTAGCAATTTTGTACAACGGCAATAGAGTGAGGTTTTAATTAATTGAATAGAGGAGTTATTTTTTTGTGGAGAGCAGTGGCATAAGGAGCACGAGACACAAAGTGGGAGACAACGCATGCAACAAGGCAACTGCGAAGGAGACCAGCCGTCGACACAGGACCTTGACGCAACTGGAGGGCTTTGACGCATGCAATTGAAGGATTTTGACGCAGCTCCAAGGGGACACGCGAAGGATGCCGCAGTTGGGAGAACATTTTCCAGGCTTAGGTTTTTGTCGTTTATGTCCGAGACTCTCCAGAGTTTTTCATTCCTTACCCCCTTAATGTTTATTTTTCTTGATTTAATATTTATTTTAATGAACATGAATATGATTGAGTAGATTTCTTGTTAGGTTTCAAAGATGGGTAGTAATTTTCGAATTTCTATATGATTTGATTATGAATTTTATTCGATAAATTGATTTGTGGCTATTGATTCTTGTGTTGTGAATTATTGTGCTTGTTATGTGTTAGGCCTCACATAATTTGTGTCGAAATTATCGGTTGAAGAACTGAAAGGTGAAAATCGATAGTGGAAAACCAAAATTAAGAACTTATAGGTTTGGACCTAGACATAGGCAAAAATCTGTGAGAGGAATCACCAACTAGATAAAAATCTTAATGGGTTTTAGTTAATTTCATCATCCACAATAGTCGAGATTGATTTTAACTACGACACTTCTTTGACATCTCGATAGAGAATCACAGATAATTTAGATCTAGTTTCCTTCAAAGTCTAGGGATCGAGTTTATTGAATAAACCAGAAGAGAATAATTAGAAGTCGATCACCAAACCAAATTTGAAACCTGTCTTTTACATATCTGATTTATTCCTTATATTCATAAATTGCGAGTTTATTCTATTTGTTTTAGGATTAGTGTTAGCAATTCGTTAATTAATTAATTTCTCAATAATCAACATTTAAGTGATCAACCTAAATAATTGAATGGTTTTAGCCTAGTAATTGTTTAGTAACTCCCTGTGGATCGATACTCTTACTTCCCTATTTACTTGTGTGACCTGTACTTGCGGGGCCTCGGACAAGTTTTGGTGCCGTTGTCGGGGAGTTTTCCTTTGGGTAATATTAGGCAATCAATTGTTTGGTTACTTTAGGCATTTATTTTTCATTATCATTTTGTTATTTTTCATTTTATTTACTTTTTCTCGTAGCTTATTTCTTCACTTAAAGAATTCTTTTCGATTTTTGATTTGCAGGTGATTCCTTCTGTATATGAGACATTCTCGTAGTGCAAAAATTTTTTTATTTGATCCAGAAATTGAAAAGACTACTAAGGCGCTCCGAAAAGTTATGAAACAGCAAAAAGCACGAACTGTGCAGGGTAACCAACGAATAGAAACCGAACCTATTGATACTATAAGTGAGCAAATAATGGAAGAACAAATGCAGAATGGTGGGCAAAATCAGAGAACAATGCGGGACCATGCAATATCGAATTTTGAGGATTACCAATCGAGCATCGCGACACCTCTAGTTACAGCAAATAATTTTGAACTGAAGACCGGACTTGTGCAAATGGTCCAACAGTCCCAATTTGGGGGCAGCTCTTCGGAAAATCCCCACGTTCATTTGGAGAAGTTCCTTCAGATATGTAGCATGTTAAAGTGTAATGGGGTATTTGACGATGCAATTCACCTCAGATTATTTCCTTTTTCCTTGAGTGATCGTGCAAGTGAATGGCTCTACTCTCTACCTCCAGGGTCTATAACTACGTGGCAAGTGTTATTCCAAGCCTTCCTAACACAGTACTTTCCCCTAGGAAAGACCGCACAACTGAGGAGTGAAGTACATTCCTTCCTATCGAGAGAAGATGAATCTATGTATGAAGCATGGGAGAGATTCAAAGAGCTACAAAGAAAATTCCCCCATCGTGGGATTCATAAATGGATGCTGGTGCATATTTTCTACAACGGACTTTCACCGGTTATAAAAAGTGTTATAGATACAGTTGTAGGTAGAGACTTCATGGCAAAAACTGAAGATGAAGCTCATGCACTCCTGGAAAGGATTGCTCAGAATAATTACCAATGGAGTGGGAGCCGGGAGCATTTAAATCAAGAGACTAAAAAAATTGCATGAATGTTTGAGGTTGATGCGTTATCCATGATGAACACTAAAATTGAAGCTTTAATAAAGAGAATGGATAAGATGGATAAGGTGAATGTGATGGCAGCAAGCAGCTCACATCCTATGAATGAACTACAGCAATTTGCACAACCCATGTATGATTTTCAGCGTTACGGACAAGACATTGCGGTTGAGCAAGCTAATCTAGTGGATAAATATAGAGCTAAACCGCAAGGAGGAGCCTTCTCAAACACATACAATCCTGAGTGGGGGAACCACCACAATTTCTGTTGGTCCCAACCACCCAAACAACCATAAAATTTCTCAAACTAGCCTCATTACTCTTCCTACCCTCAAAACCAACCTCACTTTTCAGCCCAGCAACAAAACTTCAATAGGGGTCCTCTAGGATTCCAAAATGCAAAACTTTAAGCCCCTCCACAACCCCCAGAAGCTCAAGAGCAAAAACCAACTTTGGAGTCCATGGTGGAACTAATCTAGCAACTTAGTTCTAAGGTAGATCAACTTGCCATACACAATAAGATGTTGGAGACTCAAATTGCTCAGCAGGCTAGTACATTGAGAGGGGATAAGGGTAAATTGCCTGCACGACCAAAAAATCCTAAGGAGACTGCTGATGCAGTGATTTTGAGAAGTGAAAAAGTCTTGGAACCGATGGTGGAAAGCAAGAATAAAGCAGAAAGTAAGGAAACATCCGATTCTGTCCCAACTACACAGCCTGCCCAGAACGAACAAAAAGAAGCTGAAACTGAAAAGTACACTCCACCTCCTCCATACAAGCCAACCATCCCATTCCCACAATATTTTCAGAAGGCTCATTTGGATAAACAATTAGAGAAATTTCTAGAAATCCTCAAGAAGCTATACATCAATATTCCCTTCAAGGAAGCCCTCACACAAATGCCAACCTACTCAAAATTCTTGAAGGAGATATTGTCAAATAAAAGAAAGTTGGAGGAGTATGAAACAGTGGCATTGACGGAAGAGTCCAGTGCTATTTTACAGAATAAGCTGCCACCAAAGTTGAGGGATCCCGGAAGC
>JAOTAX010045549.1:0-10648 GCA_025629825.1 Erythroxylum guanchezii | reverse complement strand
ACAACATATTCAATAAAGTTGCATAAGCGCAGGTTCTTGGCCTTAGAATGTCTTAATCAAGCTCCTGTAGATGGATCCAGTGGGAGTTCACATAGCACGACCAGTGGTTGTTCTACATATTCAAGAAATGGTTCCCTGGACTTTTAGGGGCACTAGAGATGGAATGGTTGCTAAGCAATTTAGCTTGTTGAAGTTACTACAAGAATAGACTGTATCTCGAGGATTAGGATGTTGTTTTGTTGTCCCAATTCTAAGGGTCAGCAATTTCTCGTCGTAAATATAAGCTTTGCTGCCGTAACCCCCCAGACTCCCTGCTTTCTATTCAGGCAGGACAGAACATTACTTATTTGGGAGCTTGAGGTGTACATTTTTGTCTGCTTTGTTGACTAGAGCTGGTTTAGGAGTTGGAGAGGTTGGACTTGTGTTTTCAAGTGTTGAGGTATATTTTATGAATACGCATTATGCGTGTACTGGGGAAGAATTGGAATTACGTCGGTAGCATAACTGAACCACACTGTTTGTAGAAACTCTTTGTTGGTAATATTCTTATTGTCATTGTTGCTAACTGCCTCAATTCTGAAGTTTCGACTGGAACATCCCCGGGAGGAGTTAAATGTTCCCAATGGTTGAATTGTTACCCAGTCCATAAGTAAAAGAACGTGGGTATGCATCCGTGGACGTAGATGAAGTTGATATGGGAATCTGTACCATATATGGCAATTTGGTGTTTCCAATCCTTACACGTTGGGTTTGGACATTTGGTAAATGATCTAACGAGCCCCATCGCAATATAACTCGCTTCCATCGCGTCACAGCCTAAAGCTGTGGATGCACTAACAGCAGAGGTGGCGGCACTGAAGGCTAATGCCAGTGATGTTTCGCCAATTTAATCCATTCCCATAGCATCCGATAAGGGCAAGGCAAAGAAGTTACCCTCAAGCTTTCGTGAATTGCGACGATCTATTTAGTTAGAAGTTGAAGAAGAAGAGGCTGATAGTGCATGGTGGCGACATAGTCCGACTTTCAACACACGCACGAAGATGGAATTTCTGAAATTTGAAGGTGGCAAGCCTCATGGTTGGATCCCCAAAGCGGAAAACTTTTTTCACTACCACCAAAACGACAACACAGTAATTAAGCAGAAAGGGGAAAAGACCCCCACATTTACATAACGAGACTATTCTTCTTTCCCAATTAGGGTTAGGCGATTAAAAGGTACCAGCTGCGCAGATCGCTACAATCTGATTGCATCTAATCTTCTTCAAGCCTCCTTTAAATGTTGTTCCACATTTTCTAGTTCAAAAATAAAACTTGAGGATATCGCAGCAGGGCTGTATACAAGGGCGGGCTTCTTAGGTAGGCGCCAAAACTTTCTACACGATTAAGCATGTTCTATCTTCCAGCAAACAAGTTGTTCCTTGACACTATGGAAAATTGTTTGTGTTACTACTTCCTTGGGACATTCCTTAATTTTTTGAACTTCCTCTGATTTCTCCCGTCATGTCTCCTGTTAAGGGAATTAGCACCTTCCACTCCCACAGGGAAGAGGGAACTTGAGCTTCAAATAGGGTATTTACTAGATCCATAAGCAAATTAGAGTGAGAAAAGTTCTCTGATCCTATTCCATATAACATTGGAAAAGGGGCAGAGAAAGAGGAGATGATCCCTTGTATCTTGTTCATCTTTACATAAACTGCAAGTCTAATCCAGATTTAGCAAGAATTGTAATTTAGCCATAGTTGCAATACTACTCTTATCCGTTAGCCATAGTAGGAAGGCAACACTAGGTCTATGGAATTTATTCCAGATAATTGAAAACCACGGGACATTTGGTTCAGAACTGTAAACCCATCTCCTGTAGAGTCTGCCAGAGAATCTCTCGAAGACAATTGTCCTGGCGTTAGAATCAGCAGAATAAGTAGATTTTAACGGTTGAACTTCACAGGAAAGTGTACGGTACTGGATTTGCTATCAGATTAAATTTTGATACGGAATCGATTAATATTAAGTATCATTTTAGGTAATTTTTTAAATTTATAAAATAGTCTTTAAATTTTTTAAAAATTATCATTTTTTTAAAAATAAAAATTGGTAAGTAAAACGTGTTTGGCTTACTCTGTTGTGATTTTTTGTTTTTGAAAATAAAAAAATCACAACGGTTTTATAGAAACTATAAAATATCGTTTATCTGAATTTTGACAATATATTTTCTTCGACAGAAAATTAACATATCTCTGTTTTCTATCTTGAATAATAATAATAAAAAAGTACAAAATTTATAATAATAATAATAAGATAATTAATTTGGTATGATAAAATTAATAATATTAAAAATAGTAAGTAGAAAATTTATAGCAGTAATTAATAATAATAATAATAATAATTATTATTATTCTTATTAACAATAATAATGATTATTATTATTATTAACAATAATAATGATGATGATGATGATAATAAGAATAATAATAATAATAATAATAATAATAATGAGTTTAATAATGTAATTAGATAAAAAAAATTGATAAATTTAATAATAAGTAGAAAATTTATAACAATATTCAATAATAATAAGAATAACAAGATTTTGTTGGGGGAGGGGTATTTCTGAAAGTTGTTTATTTGTTTTGTTTATGTCATAGGGACAAAAAATCTTGTCCTTTGATTTTAGAAGGAACAAAAAATTTATGTTTTTGTGACCTAGAGTCAGAACAAAAATAAGTTGAGTTAGTAACTAAATACTGCCAGACATATGATTTTTGTATTTTGTTATCTGTCTCCAACAATGGAGACAGTAACCATTCACAAGGTTAATGTTATTTAATGTAGCAGAGACTTTATCTTTCACTTCTCATCCTTGTGTCTTTAGCACGGAGCCTATCTTCGTACAAAGCCTTGTTTTCACTTTGTCCACACAACATTTCATGTTATTTAATGTAGCACTTTATCCAAGCCTTTTCTTCACGTCATAGTAGAGGCTTTATCATAAGTAAAGCTTAATCTGATTTATTGTCTTCGTAATAATTTTAAGTTATAAAAACAGCTTAAACTATAACTTTAAAGCCTTTTTCACATTAAATGATGTGAAGATTAGCAAACTTAAACATTAAATTTGATATATATTAAAAAAATAAAAACAGGATAATAAAATCAAACATATTTTTGTTTTCAGTTTTTTATTAGAAATCTCAACCAAACAGGTTTTTATTTTCAATTTTTATATTACAAATCCCAACAAAACAAGTTTTCGTTTTTTTTTTATAAATCAGAAAAAATAAATTAATGAGCAAAAATATATACAGAAGAGCACTGTCTAGGCCACCAGAGGCTCAAACAACTAAAGAAACAGCCTGTCGCAGAGGAGATCAAAATAAAAAAGGAAACACCAAGCCATGGGAAAGCAACCAATTGCCAAACAACAGTAAAATCACCAAGAATGACAACCAATAAACAAGCATACCAAGCATACATGACCCAAGGAGAACCAATCCAAACAAAGAAATTCCAACCCGTAGTCTACCAACCATGGAGAAACCATACACAAGCAAGGCCCCGAGAAGGCCTGGAAAATTGCCACCAAGAGATAACTGTGCTGCACCTCATAGGCAAAGCAAGCAAGGACAGTCCTAAGAGAACCTTGGCAACAGTAACCTGGAAAAAATTGAGCAATTAACCTGCAAAATAAAAAAATAAAGTTTTCGATTTTTTAGAAAAAACAAAAACTAAAAACAGGAAATAGAAATCAAAAACAACAACAAAAAAGCATTTTAGTTTATATATATCTTTATTATATTCTAATTATTTCTATATATAATAATTATCTATATATAATATATATTTATATATAATAATTATCTAAATATAATAATTTATTGTAAAATAATGAAAATAATTCAAATTTTTGTATTTTATCATAATTTTGAATTATTTTTTAGAAATTTTAATTTAATATATAAAATTAATTTAATAGTTATTAATAATATAATTAAATTGAAACCATATTTTTTAAATATATAAATTTCAAATAAATTTTGATTTAATAATTAAAAAATATATATAATGAATATTAGTTTAAAACTAATAATTTTTAAATTATTTATTCATAAAAATAAAATATTTTTATTAATACCTTATTAATAAATATTATATAAAATATTAAAATAAAAATATTTTATTAGTAATAAAAATAAAAATATTTTATTTTTAAGTTTTATTTAATTTATAATTATTATTAGTAATAAAATATTCATTATTATTTTAAAAACTTTGGAAAAAAAGGCGGAAGGAATGGTAGGAGGGAGGGATGGAGATTTTGAAAATTTTGCAAAAAGGTCTCCTAATTTTTTAAAATGTTCAGTATTGACTAGTACAACTGAAACGGATCGATATTAATCGGTATTTAAATTTGGTATCAAAACTCAAAATATCATATAAATTTTAGGTCAGTACGGTCCGATACTCATAACTTTAGTTTTAAGAAAGGAGACCATAACTAGTTCAGTTATCATGTCATAAGAAAGGAGCCTTTTCATTCCCAATTTGACAACAAACCTCATTTGATACTTCATCTCTTTCCTTTAAAATTTGGTTAAGAAACTAATAGTACAATCATCTAAGTGAAAAAGACCATAGGTTGCTCCTTTCAAAAAAATAACCATGAAGTCATCTCATCCACATTTTTTTTAATACAAGGGAAAGAAAACAAACAGCTACTAGCTAGGATAGCCTAAACCCTTACGAATATTTCTATTATAAAGGGTTCCTTGCATGTCTTGGTAGAGTGTATCCAAAATGCTCCGTGGAGGCTCTTGCAGGGTCTGCAATCCTGGCTCTGCTAAAGAGGCTAAATGAGCCAATTGATCAGCACATTGATTCTCTTCTCGATGCGTATGCTTAAGTTGCAGTTCCCATGCTCAAAGTATCAAGTCTCGTATACTTGTCACCAAAAAAGAATGTGCAGTAAGAACAGTCAGGGAGGAGGATAGAATATTAATGACCTCTAAGGAGTCCACTTCCACGCCTATAACTCCACTCCCACGCCAGCATGAGACCTGAATATACACCCCAGAGTTCGGCCAATAAAGGATCGCCAACTCCTATATTTTGTAAGAAGCTTACACACCATTGTCCCTGACAGTTCCTTATAATGCCTCCTGCTGAAGCAATATTGGAGCCCCATTTCACTGCACCATCCGTATTAGTCTTGACCCATCCTTTGTGGGGTTTAGTCTAGCCGACTAAATCACCCAGAGGAAGCCCCTGAAACTGAAAGACCCGATTTTCCAACTCACTGGCTCGTATGATCCACGTAGTATAATCCATGATAATTGTAGGACCTTCTATTGGCCAAACAAACGCTCTTATTACGCCAGTTCCACGGAAACCAACAGTCAATACCAAAAATAGTCGTCCACTCGACCTGATTCAGATGCACGTGTGAACTAAGATTGGACCTGAGTCAGGTTCCTTCCTCTTGGCTGAAGAAGTCCTTACCCACCATGGCAGTAGTAAATTTGTGCCAGAAGAATTTGGCCCAAGTACAGTCCCGTAACACATGTATGGTTGTTTCCTCCTGTCCACAGTAATGACAGCCATCCTCTATGGTCAGGTGTCTGATCACACGTTGTTTATTGGTTAACAATTTCCGCTTAGCCACTAGCTAGAGAAAAGACCTGATGCGTTGTGGTCCCGCCCACTTCCATATGTCCTCCCATTGTCTATTTAAGACGTCAGTGTTGATGTTCTCAATAAGCTCGTAAGCCGACGCTATGGTGAATCTTCGATGGGGAGTTTGGCCCCAGATCAAAGTATCGTCCTCTCGATCGTTGAGGTGGGTATTGGTGGATGTTATAGTCATACAAACAGTGTCGGGGAGATAAGGTTGGAATAACTGCACATGCCAGTTGCCCCTCTCATCTTGAAAATCCGAAATTGTAGCATTGAGCATGCTCTCAGGGATTTCGGTGTGAGCCACTAAATAGAGAGGGCCCCAATCTTCCAACCCATGATCAAGCCAGAAAAGGCTGAGTCGTCCATGTCCTAATTGCCATTAAGCGCCTTGGCGTACAAGATTCCACGTAGCTGCAATCCCTCGCCAAATAACCGAAGCTCCATTCCTAGTTAAGGTCTGCGGGATATGATTAGTATCTACCTAGTACTTGGCCCTCAGAGTCTTGACCCACAGAGCCCGGGGTTTAGTAAGTAGGTCCCACCCGACTTTCATAAGGAGTGCGTCGTTCATCGATCGAATGCACTTAAGCCCTAGTCCTCCCACTTTCTTAGGTTTACACATTTCCTCCCAATTGACCAGATGAATTTTTTTTATCTGACCTGTGACCCCCAAATGAAGTCCCGCATTAATTTTTCGAGATCGTCACATAAGTGGCGAAGAAGACGTACCGTTTGCATCGCGAAGAGTGGAAATGACAAGATTACGGATTGCGTAAGTGTAACTCGACCTGCTAAAGATAACGTCCTCGATTTCCAGCCATTTAGCTTTTTTTGAGCCTTATCCAAAATATACTGATAGGTATTACGAGTGATTCACTCATGAATCAAAGGAACTCCTAAATATTTCCCAATATTGTTAGTTTTGGTAACCTGGAGCGCATGGCTAAGGCGACATGCAGTACTGTTCGTAACATTCTTGGAAAAAAGATCCGGGTTTTATTAAAGTTAATACGTTGCCCTGACGCCCGACAAAAAGTGTTCAGTGTCTGAGTAATTACTTGCGTCTGCGCCTCAGTTGCCTCACCAAAAAGGACAAGGTCATCAGCGAAAAATAAATGAGATAAGGGAAGTCCTAAATGGCCTAATCGAATTGGTTTCCAATGACCTTGCTGGATCGCCTGTGAAATTAGGTGTCCTAATCGTTCCATGCAAAGCACAAAAAGATAGGGTAAAAGCGGATCCTCTTGTCTAATGCCTCGGGAAGGTGTAAAAGGGTCATAAAGAGTGTCTTGCAAAGATACCTGGATAGACACCGTCGTCACGCACTTCATAATGACCCTAATGAGATTACAAGGTATCTCAATATCAGTTAAGGTATTCTGGATGAACTCCCATCGAATCCTGTTATAGGCTTTCTCAAGGTCGACCTTCAGCGCAAGGTATCCCTGTTTGCCCTGTTTCTTCCTCATCGAATGGATCACTTCCTGGGCTATGATAATGTTGTTTGTGATTTGTCTGCCTAGGATGAAACTACATTGATTCTCCTTGACGAGGTAATCCATATGAGGTTTCAACCTATTAATAATAATTTTAGCAATCACTTTATAAAGCAGCGTACAGAGGCTTATGGGCTTAAACTGAGTAATGTTGGTAGGAGAAAGAATCTTAGGAATTAAGACCATGATTGTTTGGTTCAATTCTGATTCCCAATGAACCAGGCTAAAAATGTCGTGAATCAAATCTACCATAGCAGTACCTACCTGATCCCATTGGTTTTGAAAGAACAGGGCATTGAAACCATCCACGCCCATGGCTTTATTAGGGTTTATGGAAAACACTGTCTTCCGGACTTCAGTAGCATGTATGGGTCGGTCAAGATCCTGAAGCCAGTCCTTTGAAAGAGGAGGAAAGCCGCCAGAATGAGGTAAAGGAGTAATCATCTCAGTGTCAGGTGTATATAAATGGAGAAAAAAATTCCTCGCCAGAGTTCTGAGATGTTCAGATCCCGACACTAAATACCCTGAGGCATCCAACAGACGATCTATTTTCAAATTCTTTCTTTTTACAAGAGTGACGGTATGATAAAACTTGGTATTACGATCACCCTTGGAAATCCATTCACATTTGGCTCGTTAATGCCAAAAGATTTCTTGCTCACACAATACATGTAAAAGCTCATTGCTCAAGCAATTTTCGAAGTCCAGGAGCTCGTTTGATGTGTCATTCTGCATTGCTTGCTGAATTCCCTCCAGCCGGGCAAGCAAACGTTTTTTGCGATGAAAATATTGCCAAAAACCTCTTGATTCCATCGCATGAGATGCCGAGCGAAATTGGTGAGAGATTTGCTAAAAGTCTCTTCCTCCGGAAGACAATGTTCGGGCACCACCTCAGTGAAACCCAGATGTGTTAACCAAGCGTTTTGAAAACGAAATCCAGTAGGTCTCGGAGCCTGAGGAGGGGAGTTATTGATATGTACCAACAAGGGGCGATGGTCCGAACCCAAAAAGGGTAAATGTTGATTGACCGTATGGGGAAAAGCCCTCAGCCAGGATGTCGATCCAAACACCCGATCCAATCGGGTTTGAGTGTTGCCTCGGCGCCAAGTAAATTTGGAGCCCATAAAACCCAAATCATGCAGATCCCACTGATTAACCCAATCCCTAAACTGATTATTTATTATACGAGCGGCCGTCGCTCTCCCTTGTTTATATGAAGCCTCCAGTTTTGCATTGAAGTCGAAAAGATGTTGTTGGCTGCTCTTATATAAATGATCCTCAATCTTCCTTTCTCCTTAGGTTTGCACAAATTAGCCCATTTGATTTTAAGAAAACCTAAATTTTCATTTGTTTTACTCCATAAAAAATCTCATATCACTTAGTGAAAGAATACAAAAGAGAACCAACAAATGGTTAAATAGATTTCTTTTCTTTCGAGATAGAGTTCAGTTAATTAAATCTGTCTTATGCCCCTTTCATTTATATTAGAGCACACATTTTTCTTTATCTAAGAAATTGATGAAATCGAAGGTTAACGTACAATCCCTTACACGACAGACTTCCTTGCCACATAGACAAAACGACGCCGTACCTCAAACCCTTTACATCACGAGAAACGACAACGACTAAATGGGCCAGGGTTGTTGGCACAGAGGATTTGAGGGCACAACGGGATGTGATCCTCTGTGCCAGCAATTCTGGCCCTACCCTGTGTTATTCAGTTCTAGCCATTCATTTCATGTGGGTCCTATATAAATGGATGGTTAGGATTGAGTGGAACAGAATAGGGCCAGGGTTGCTAGCACAAAGGATTTGAGAGCACAACGGGATGTGATCCTCTGTGCCAGCAATCCTGGCCCTATCCTGTGCCATTTAGTTCTAGCCATTCATTTCATGTGTCCCACGTAAATGGATGGCTAGGATTGAGTGGAACAAAATAGGGCCAGGATTGCTGGTAGAGAGGATTTGAGGGCCTCTACAACTTCTATGGCACCATTTTGTCAATGGGGGTCAGAAAACGCATCAGATGTCGAAGAATCCAGATTTTACCCAATTAGCGTATGTTATCTGAGATGAAAAATTGACGGCTTCGCGTATCCTGGTGAACTCCAAAGGTAAGGGAAATGCTGCCTGAGTGCGTGTGACTACCACCACTCCTTTCAATCGTTGCTTCTCGTTTGAAGGTGGTGTTTCTAACTTGAAGTGCTCGCCGTACTGTAGGCTACGTTACAAGGGTCTTCACCAGTTAACTCCCTTCCACTTCTCCTAAGCTCTAGCCCTTAGGTTCTGTCATGAGCCTTTACGATTACGTTAACCTCCATCATCATTTATTTGCAGAAGTCATTTCACAGTACGGCGAGCACTGTAGTTCAAACAAGAGGACAATTACAGGTATTAATCCATAAAGCAAACATAATCTTATTTCTGTTGAGTCGGACTTTATTAAGTGTAAACCACAAATAAAGTTTCAAGTTCGTTAGCCTCTGTGATTGCAACAATAAAATTTTACTTCTCAGTGCTTCTGAGCTCTTAATCTAGCCAGATTAGCGAGAAATGTGGAGGTTGAAGCTTAATGATGCTCCAACTTGGTGTAAAGTTACGAACTTGTTCCTGTTCAATCCATGGAGTCTCCAACAACCGGAGGCTATACTTACTGTCAAAATCTGATGTAAATGGGAAAGAAAAAGAACGGGATCTTGACTGCCGCGAAAATCAAAAGTGAATGGGAATGAGAATGAGAATGAGCGAGCGATTGCGAGCAGAAGTAGAGACAATTTAATTACATAAGGAACTTTAAATAAAAGGTTCTGCTGAATTGAAGTGAGGCTGATCTTTGTTTTCCCAGAGATGAAGAGGTTTAAACATAACTCCAATCAAAATCACAAATCAAGCCCCAACCTCCTTTTCCACAACTTCTCCGACAGTATGTGATAGAAAATTGGTAGGATTTCTTTCTTCTTATTTTATTTTAGTATCATCTCAAGTTCATCCAAACAATGTTTGGATGGACTTGAGATGATACTGAAATATGATTAGAAGATATTAGATATCAAACAGGGAGCTTTGAAAATGCTTTCATTGAACTTGGAATTAAGTTTCCTCAGCAGGTGGTGAAGATCTGGAGCAGATGGTTTCGGAAAAGTTGCCGAAAAAGCTGCATATAAAGTGAATATTGACAATGACAGGTAATTTTTTATTTCCATATTCTGCATACATTATGCGACCAAGCTGTTCTGAACTAGTACTTAGGATAAAACGGTAAACAGTCACAAAGCAGTAGAAAAATATCAACGAACGTTTGCACCATATGTATTTTGTTCCACTCTTTCACTTGGCAACATATCTTATCACTCTTATAACCAGAGATTTTTGCAGTATGATGAAATGTGTATGTAGCCCTGACGACCAGGGGTTGAATGGTAATAGCTAGCTTATGAAGTTTGTTCACCATTATGATCTTTGATTTATGTTTTCTTTGGAAG
>JAOTAX010045482.1:0-10652 GCA_025629825.1 Erythroxylum guanchezii | reverse complement strand
CAAATTCCTCAAAGCACAAAAACCTCTATAACACAATACATACACAAAAACCACTCATTTCATTTCATTTTATAATTGAAAATTCCACTCTAAGATCGGGGTCCAACAGAATAACCTAGAAGAGAGATGAATTAAACAACTAGTATCTTGGTAATTTGCAGCTGATTACATCTTAACTTACAAGTTAATTGATTGAAATGTTTTAACTGTCAGTGGATATTCATTTATAGCTCCAAGTTAATAGCATTACCATCCGTTAAACAATGATTTTTACCAAATTGTCAAATCATCTAACAGAACTACCAACAATAGTACTTTATAGACTTCATTGAAGCTGTAACTAACATCATCTTTCCCTTTGTCGAGAATTAAATTTTATAGGCAAACCAGCTTCAGATGTCATATGATAAACTGGTTATCTTTTGATAGACCACTAAAGACATACTTTTGCAAGAAGACAAAGTTAACAGCAGATAATGTAATTAGTTGGTAGTTATTAGAGGAAAAACAGGAAGAGTTGGTAGTTTCAGATTTTCAGTAGAACTGGGTTACTTGTTAGTTTTCGATTTTTAGTAGAAATGGGTTACTTATTGTTATCTACAATTAGGATTTATTATTATCTACAATTAGGTCTCTAGGAGTCAAGTCTATAAATAGGTCTATAGTAATTGTCATTAGGGTGTGCAATCTTTCTATTTTTAAATATATTCTTGGAGTTTAAGCAGCTCGAATTGTCTTTTGTTACTATGTGGTTGTCTGTGAGATTCTCTAGTACTCTCTATATTAGTTTATTTGCATTCAATAAACAATTGTATTTTTCCTTTCTAAAGCGTATTCTTTATTTCCTTCTAGTTCTACCAATTTGTATCAGAGCCTTACAATTCTATGATGGTCATCAGTACTCGCAACTCTTCTTCTACGCCACAACCACCTCCACCACCGACCAATCTAAACACAACTTCAACAGTCTCTCGAAATAGTACTCCAATAACTCAACGCTCTTCCACAACAATTGGCTTCATTAACAGCACAATTGCAGAGGTTGGATAATCGAATCGAAGAGGTAACGCAACAAAAGTTTCAAAATAGCCAACAGACCTTTAGTGGAGAATCCAGTCGACCTCTAAAGAAAAAAAATGTTATTATTGAAGAGGAGGAAGCATATACTAAATAGGAAAATCATCACACCCAAAGAATCCTTGCAAAGATGGATTTTCCTAGATTTGAGAATGGAGATCCACGGGGATGGATTTTGAAAGCAGAAAATTATTTTTGACATTACCAAACCTCGAAAGATCATAAAGTTGATGTGGCTTCAATGTATTTGGAAGGGGAAGCCTAGGAGGTGTTTTCATGGATCAATAGTAACCCGATCATATATGATTGGGAAGAGTTAGTCAGAATACTATATGAACATTTTGGTCGAGCCGAGTTTGTTAATCTTGATGAGCACCTTTGTGTAATCCTGCAAATGGGAACTTTTCAAGAACACCGTCAAGAGTTTGTTAGGAGGTCAACACGAGTATCTAATTGGCCAAAACACTATTTATTGGGAGTTTTTCTAAATGGTCTCAAAGAAGAACTTCAATCTTATGTGTGTATTCAAAAACCCAGTAATGTATACAAAGCCATGAGCCTAGCACTAGAATATGAATCAAAACTCGCAGTAACAAAGGGTATTCACGGAAGTCAAACAGGTGGGGTTGGGTCTTCTTTGACAACTCGAGGTAATTCTTACTCTCCATACAATACAAACACCTTACATTCTGCTGTTAGAAACCCGACAATGGGCGAAAATTTGGCTAGCTTTGTCCTACAACAGCTTACAAGGGAATAACAAATCTGAAAGGACAAAGGCTTGTGTTTTCGTTGTAATAAGAAATTCAGACTTGGCCATCGGTGCAAGCAGTCAACTTTGGCAGTTATAGAATCTGAGAGGGAGAGAGTGATTTTCTGTGATGAAACCTTCGAAGTAAAGGAAGAAGACATGATGGCTGAGATGGCATAAATTTTGATGCATGCGATTTTAGGCAAAACATCAGGCCCTACCATAAAAATCCGGGGAAAAATTAAAGGGAGGGACGTCCTCATCTTGATCGACAGTGGATCAACCCACAACTTTATATCGAACAAGGTAGTCACTGACCTTCACTTCCATTAATTCAAGTTCCTTCTTTTGGAGTGCGTATAGGAAATGGGGACACAATCAACTATAACACACTATGTAAGGGAGTTGAGATCCAGCTTCCAGATCTCAAGATCACTCAAGATTTTTATGCTTTTTCGTTTGGTGGAGTTGATGTGGTGTTGGGGATTAGATGGCTTGCCTCTCTTAATACTGTCCAAGCCAATTGGAGTAAGATGTTCATGATATTTAATTATAAGGGAAAGAAGTACAAATTGCAAGGAGAAGTGAAGCTAAGAGTCGAGGGAGTAACCTTCAAATCTATGCAAAAGCTAATCCACAATGAGAAGCAAGGAGTCTTGTGTCAAATTATTAGACAGCCTGAAACTCCAATAAGCCAAGAGAACATCATTCCTGGCATCTAAAACCTACCTGATGATTTTCATACTATTTTCCAAACACCACATGGAGTCTCACCTAACCGAACCCAATCTCATGCCATAAAAATCCTACCTGATGCCAAACTGCCAAATATTCAACCATACAGATATCCTTTTTACCAAAAAAATGAGATTGAATGTCTGATTAATGACTTACTTGACGAAGGATTAATACGTCCAAGTTCCAACCCATTTGCTAGCCCTGTTTTATTAGTAAGAAAGAAAGATGGGAGTTGGAGATTTTGCATTAACTACAAGAGTTTGAATAAAATTAACATTGCAGATAAATATCCCATTCCAAATATTGATGAGTTGCTGGATGAGTTATATGGAGCTTCTTTCTTCTCTAAAATCGACCTTCGCTTTGGATATCACCAAATTCGGATGAAACCTAAAAATGTCCACAAAATAACATTTCAAACACACTCTAGTCATTATGAGTTTTTATTCATGCCCTTTGGCTTGACCAATGCTCCCTCTACATTCCAGTCGGTAATGAATAATTTATTTCGACCCTATCTTCGACAATTTATCTTGGTTTTCTTTGATAATATTTTGGTGTACATTCCCAACCTTGAGCAGCACAAAGAACACTTAAGGATTACCCTCACTCTTCTCTAAGAAAACTATTTTTTGCTAACAGAAAGAAATGTTCCTTCGCTCAAACCAATTGCCGAGTGGCCACAACCCCAAAATGTCAAGCAATTGAAAGGATTCCTAGGACTCACTTGTTACTACCGTCGAGATGATAAGATGTGCAAGTCTTACAACACCATAACCCATTGAAACCATCAAGTTGATAAGATGTGCTACAGTCCGTTTAACAGTACCAAAAGTGGACACCGATAATTGACAGAAGAAAGCTAATTAACACTGGTAAGAACCCAAAAAAAAAATCATCGCTGCATTTCTACATTCGTATCATGGTCTAATATCACAATTATTTAAACACACGAGGAACTGACTAAAGGAGAAAAAGACATTAGTCAAATATCAAACTTTAAACCAAGAGATCCACACACAGATTGACAAGAACACAAATATGAATGCGCAACAGGTGAACTGAAATTACAGTATATAAGAGTCACCCTTATCAAGTATGGCACTACTTCCGCTAGGATTCGATGGGGTGGAAGAGTAAATCCCTTCATCGTCGCTATGAACAACAAAGGCCTTACCTACCTTACCTTTGCTCACAACGCTCTCACCTTTATACTCACAAACTCACCATTCAACAGTAAAGCACATAAAGACCCAAATACAAAATATAACCCCTAAAACAACTGACGATCTATGAAGGACAAACATTGTTACACAAAGAGAAAGTTAATAGCTTTGACAGAAAGAATACGTAAATTTTGGTGAGTTTCTGAGCTTGGATGTGCTTGCTAGAAGACTAAAGAGATGCAATACGTAGACTCTGAATTGAGACAAAAGCTTGCCAGGATTTTTTGTCCATTTTTTCTGTCTCTACCTGTTCCACTTAATCTCAGCCATCTATTTATGGACAGAGGATCCGTCCCCGACAAAGGCTGTCCTGAGTACTTACTTCTGGATGGCGGGTAACTATAAGGTGTTTTCTAACAAGCTATCAAGGGAAGTGAAAGTCTAGGGCCGTTCGATGCATTGACTTGTAAATGCAAAATGGCGGCAAGGGCCGTGACTGCTTGGGACCATTGGAAGAAAACGACAAAGATGTCGATTTTTGGCTCTTTTATATCTTTCATCTCACCTGAGCAACAAATCAAATCAAATCATGGTTCGTTGACAAATGACTTGATATATTCTTCTCACATTCGCAAGGCCTGGGAATGGCAACTGATGAGAGTTTCACGTTAGAATGCAATTGAAGATCGAGATTGGCAGCTTAACCTGACCTTGGCAACTGCTAATACGCTACAAAAAATAGAATACTACCAACATTTCTTCCTTTGAGCAAAAAATTCAGACAGACATGTTTACTCGAATGGCTATTATATTAATAGAAACAAAACGTTGTTGTTCACGGCAACTTCTGCAATTATTCATCGAGTAGATTAAGGATACAGCTTCTTTGAAAGAAAATCAAAAGAGCATTCAATCTAGTGGCATCCCTTACACCATTGGCCACATAAAGTGGCCGTCAGAGATGCGCTAGTCCAAATCAAGGAACTCCATTCTCTTCCTCATTGTACCTTTCAGATCTGTAGCTTCACTGTCTGCCTTCTGTGCCTGAAAATTTTATGAGATGGTAAGAACTCAAACTATGGACTTCAACCAGGCTGCAAACGACATTAATTTGCTTCCATTTGTGTGATATAATGTCTAATTCTTTTAACAAAAACAATTAAAATTAAAACACTAAATAAAACTTGAAGATAAATTAGTAACACATCATCTTATATTAACATATAATTAAACACATCAAAAATTTGTACGACATGTTTGTAAATCAACATTTATTTATTAAAATATATTTAAATTGATATCATTATCTAGAATTAAATATTTACCTAATAAATTTAAATATAGTTATTAAATAATTATCAATTTCAAAAAAAATTATTCAATTAACAAGAAAATCAGATTGCAATAATTTTTAAAAAATAATTTTCGTAAGTTATGAATCAAGACTAAAAGCAACAAAGCAAGATTGTCAACAAAAAATTAAAAATAAAAAATAGAACCAAACAAGCTTTAACAGAAAACCATTTGCCTTTTATGTGTTCCTTTAATGACATCAGGCGGCTGGTCTCCAACAATAGCTACCTTTGCACATTTACCTACGATCATCGGCCTCAAGAAAAAGATCCATAATGCATTAAACATTATGACTAAATGAGTATTGTTATTTTCTAAGGAGCAAGCCGTTTTATCTATTTGTAATGCCTATATCTCAGAAATACCTGGAATCATAATCATCCAACTGAGTGCAGCAGCATTTAAGCATCATTAGCCGTTTCATGAATCCAACCTTTTTGTCAGTTAGTTAGTACTCTCTTCAATGTTCTCAGGCCTACATATTGTTTAATGCAGTATTTACAGGCCACGAGACAGGAGGACAACAAGTAAGCCACCATGAAACCTCAACAACTTTTCAGAATTATCTTCACTTTAACTGATCGAACAAAGAAAGAAGGATTAACACTTACCTTTCGAATTTCTGCTACTGAAACTCCAGTCATATGTGGAGGAAGTTCCTCTCTTTCCATACCCTAATACAGGAAAACGCCAGTTTCAGAATATAGCAAATATACAGCTAAAGAAGTATCTACATAAGCGGAAATCAATCACTTCATACCAGCTCACCAATCAGCACCACATTCTCGCCACGAATTACGTATAGACCTAGAGGAATGTCACAATACAAGTCACCGACGATAACTCTTTCACATGCACCATCAAGGACAGCATTGGCTGTGTGAAAAACAGTTAGTCATTCTTTATGAAACTAAATTAAAATTGAATAAGAAAACCCATAGAAATATAAGAAGGCAATGACTGTACCAAATTGATCAAAAGATCTAAGTGTCCCCATCAACTTCCTGCCATCTCGCAGAAGCACAAGTAGTTTCTCTGAAACATAAAAGTAAAACAGAGCCAATAAACTGTAAACGAAGGGACGTGTTGCACTTTCATCAAAAGTCACACATTTACCTCACCACCTCCCTAATCATACACCACCAACGAACACCAAACTCTCTTATTAGCGTCCCAATCCCAAGTTACCGCTCATGCTAACAGTTCAGAACTTATGAAATAAACGAGTGTGATAAAGGTAGGCATAAAAGAGCTTACTATCAAGGTAACTGGCAAGAGAGGTAGCGAGGTAGATATCTTCAGGGCCTGCCCAAGACATTGATAAGCTAAAGCTCTAGTATTTTCGGTACTGCAAAACTCAACGAAAAGTTCTTAGAATAGCAATACAAAAAGTGTGGCATTGGCTGGCTGCTCAAGGTTCCTCCTTTACCCACTTCTCCACACCTTCCCTTCAATCCCACAACTCCAACCGATAACAAAAAGAAAAAACAACACCAATAGAAATACAAGAAAATTCCACTTTATATCACAATTTCAAAATAACCCAACAGCAAAACCAACAAAAACCCAAACAAGTGAAATCCCAGATTTTCTGCAATCACCAAGACTCCCGATTCCCCGAGAAATCTTAAAACTCATACTTCAAACCAATAAAACTCTAATAGTCAGCCAAAAAGCGAGCGACAAATAGAGGAAAGCACTGGAATTTAGTTCTAAAGGTTAGACCTTTAAGCTTTACTCTTCCGGATTGAAATGACCAAGCGCAATTCTAAAAGAAGCCCCTAAAATCCAATCTCACCGGAGGAGATCAAAAGTGGAGACAGAGAAGCGAAGGGTAGAGTCCAGAAAGATCGAATAATTTAAGAGGAATTGGTGCACAATTTTTGAAATGGAAGCGAAAGGGAGAAAAGTTGATTAGATGAAGGAGAAAAGAGCATTTTAGCCCCTGCAACGATGATATTGAAATGTGGGTTGGCCTAATATTTCATTTGGAATAAAATGCTAACATTTACAACATTTAAAATGAACTTTAATATTAGTTAAAAGGATAATTTAGTCTCTAATATTTACACTGAAATTTGAGCTACACCTTAACAATTTAGGGCATTTAAAATAAACATTAAAATTTGGAAAACATTCAAAATAAATTTTAATATTTGGAAAACGTTTAAAACAATATTTGATTGGACGAAATTACCAACAAACTTAGGTCTCTCTCAGTTAAATGCTGACGTAGGCTTTTTTTTTACTGACTTAGATTTTTTTAAAATATTTTATTAAAGACCCAATGAAACTAAGAACTTCTGATCAAGAGCTTCTAGAATTCAACCGTAAAGAAAAAAGATTAAAGAGCTTGACCTCTACAGCATCACCAAACATAGGTGATTCCTCCGGAGAGCCAAGCAAGATCGATGTCACAGGAGGGTCCTGGACCCCTGGTACATGTAAGAACTAGCGATTACAACCATATATATGGACCCATCATTCTCGTCGTGATCTTCATCATCATCGAGTTACATGCAAGCCATGTTCATGAAGCACATCATGATGGACCCATTATGGCTTAAACGTGTAAAGCGCAACTGTAAACTCTTCAGTTCTTAATAATCAAACATCAGAGGCATAAATTATACATAGATCATGAATCATACATAATCAAACATTAAAGGCATAAATCATACATAAATCATTCATGCCCATTCGAATCTTGAATATAATAATAATCACATAGATAAAACGAATAAATCACTTACCTTGAGCAGATATAGAGAAAAAGCTTCCAATGATCACAAATTAGTTTTTCTCTCTTAACCATCTTTCTGTACGATAACTTGATAGATAGCTTATTACATACACACATATGTTCTGTATTTGTTTTTGTATATCTTCATTAGGGGAGGAGAGGACTAGTTTATATACACTTCTTTATTTACATTAAATCTTGTACGTCTATCAAGTACTAAATTTACGGTCCAGATTTAACACACTATTTAATTAAGAAAAATCCTAAACCAAGTTTAATATGAGCCTACAGAAAATATGGGCCACAACATTAGGCCATATATTTCTTACATTCTCCCAATTGACTGGATGTTTCATCATTATATTTAATAGTATAACATAAGGCTAGCAAAAATTAAATCTTATAAACTGTTAACATCATAAGTACCTCAACGCAACAAATCACATAATGTAGGTTATGACGGTCCTACACAGTATAGTCGTATACTCCCTTCTATATACCACTACATTAAGAACTTATTATGTTTAGATTCATAAGTTGTATATAAACAACATACAGTCTACATACTTGTTATAAAAATACATATAAATTTCTTATTCAAATAATCATGTGTACATAAGCACATGTTATTTGAATGTCTTTGGTTGTGAACCCCTAGTTAGAGGATCTGCCACAATAAGATCTATCCTAATATGTTCTATATGCACTCTTTGTTTCTAAATCTCCTCTTTAACAGCAAAATACTTTAATAACAAAATACTTTGATATCTACCCAGCATCCTTATTGCAAAACTAATTTTGGGTCTAATATCGGTTTGTAGGTACATCAAATTGCCGACAACAGAAGCATATATAATTGTTTCTATTTCCTTATATTTCACATCATTCTTTGGACATTGCATAAGACTAAATTTTTCTCCCTTTTGAATAGGGACTATGCTCATGTTAAATTTCTTAAGAATTTTCTCAATATAGGCTTTCTGAGACAATCCTAATAAACCTTTTGATCTCTTATGGGATATTGAAATTCCAATCATATAGGATGCCTCTCCCATAACTTTCATTTCAAAGTTCTTAGAAAGAAATTGATTAGTCTTATGCAACAAACCCAAGTTATTAGCAACAAGCAAAATGTCATCAACATACAAAACTAGAAATATAAACTTACTCTCACTGATCTTCCGGTAAATACACCAATCAACAATGATTTCCTCAAAACCGAAAGAAGTAATGGTATTATTGAACTTAATATACCATTTCATGGAAGCTTGTTTAAGTCCATATATTGACTTCTTCAATTTACACACCATACTTTCTTTACCTTCAATGGAAAAACCTTCAGGTTGATCCATGTAAACTTCCTCCTCAAGATCCCCATTCAAAAAGGTTGTTTTCACATCCATCTAATATAGCTCTAAATCAAATTAAGCCATTAATGCTAAAATTATTCTCAATGAATCTTTCTTTGAGATAGGTGAAAAAGTCTCCTTATAACCAATGTCATCTTTATGAGTGTAACATTTGACAACAAGTCTAACTTTATATCTTTCAATATTGTCATTCGAGTTGTGTTTAGTCTTAAAGACCTACTTATAGCCTACTCATTTAGAACCTTCTAGCAAGTCTACAAGATACCATACATTGTTTTGAGCCATTGATTTTAACTCTTCTTTCACAACATCAATCCATCTTTCAGACTTATTATTACCTATCGCTTATGAAAACGAAACAAGATCATTATCAATGCCACTATAATAATCCAACTCTTGTAAATAAATCACATAATCATTAAAAATAGCCGACCTTTTAACTCTTACAGGTTTATTTAAAGTTATACCAAATGATTCATTAGCATGAGTTGGTAGTAAGTTAGGTTCTTTATGGGGCGTTTCTTCATTATGTAAATGTTGATCTTGATTATTTCGATCTTCTAAAGAAGGAACAACATTTGTTATAGTTGTGGGTTTAAGAACATTTATGGGTACATGTAACACCCCACTCCCGCTATGACCCGAACCCGATATCGTTGTGATATCCGAGTCCGTGCCCCACGAGGGTGGCATGCTACTACACTCGATGAATCGAAAATGCTATATATTTTTTTTCAACAATATATGCAGAAATTGGTACCCCATAATGGGTCCTCAATCAATCACAATTGAATGCATTCATTACCATTTACAAAATTCCCATGTGGCCATTTGGGCCCTTCATTTTAGAATACAAATTATACAAAACAGATACATGAAATGCAGACGCGAACTGATCCCGACCTCCAACCTTCACTAGAATCTTGTACTCATGCTCCCGTTGACCCAACGGGGTATCTTCAGAGTCCTGAAAAATATTTGCAAATTTTGGGTGAGTTTTGCGAACTCAGTGAGTGACCATCATCGATGGTTCACCCAAACACACAACACATAATTTCATTCCCATTAGGTCAGATTTCATATTCGCTATAACACTTCACATTCACATTCTATGCTATTTCGCATTCACTTTCAATACAATTACACATTTCTATTCAATACAATTTCACAATTCCCATTCAAAACAAAGACATCAATCATATCATACATGCATATGTACATGAGACCCAATTTTCATTTATTTCTGTGTTGTGACCGAGTGCCTAAACTGTCCCGTGTCCATTGGATATCGGGCTCATTGATACTGTCCCTTTATAGGGCTCATTTTTGCTTCTCTAGGAGAGCCCTCAGGGTATGCACTAAAAAGCATTTTAGGGGTAGGAGAGCCTTCTGGGTATGCACTACTTCCCTTCGAGCTCGAGGCTCTTATCACTCGTTGAGCTTTAAGCTCTGAT
>JAOTAX010045454.1:0-10653 GCA_025629825.1 Erythroxylum guanchezii | reverse complement strand
ATTATTATTATTATTATTATTATTATTATTATTATTATTATTATACAAAACTAATTTTCTTATTATTATTTTTATTATAATTATTATACAAAGTTAATTTTCTTCTTATTGTTATTAATATTATTAAATTCCTTATTATTATTTAATTTTCTTCTCATTACAATAGCAAGCGGACTCTGAATCACAATTTCAGCACCTACAATCCAACTTTTGCATATCATACCCTAACTTAGGAGCAGATTCATGCAAACTCGCATGAAAGATTAGAAGGGGCTAACTCAACTTGAATTTAGACTATATGCCAAGCACTGAATAGATGACATTTCAACTGCTCGCCCAATAAATTAACTAGCTAACATAGCATATTAAACAATTACATGCATATCTAGAATACCGAGTAATTCATACCCAAACACTTTATGATTCCATGCTAAAACCCAAGGCTAAATGTTGAGGGAGGAAAGGTACCCTTAAGTAAGATATCTTTGGGTTTCCTTATGGACCTCATCGAACACTTGTGAAGCATATGGTTAGAACAAAACCAAGAAAAAGGGCCAAAATCAACCCAGAGATAATCTCTGGAGTTCCTCATCAAGTACTTGAGAAGCACTGAGTCAAAAAAAACCAAACAAATGACCCAAATATGACAGTGAAGTAGACTCCATTACTAAATCATACCTCACATTGCTACAATTAGCACCAAAACATAATGGACAAGACACTAACCTGCATACATAAGTTGCAAAGCATACTAAAGTCATGGTTACATGCTTGAATATGAAATCATCCATCCAGAGTATAAACCTCCATTTCATGATTCTAAAACCACAATTCAACTAGGTTGTGCTAACTCCATAAAAAAAACTATGTTAAAGCCTATCACAAGTCTCACAATAAAAAATCAGACCACTATTCTGTTCACAATAAAATGCATCATAAAAAATTGATGTTAGAAGCATTATCCAAAACACTAACATAATTAAACTTACATCTCCTCGTTCATATCAAATGTCCCAATGATAAGGCTTACGGGATACATCGAAGAAAATCTCTTAACAACCAAAACTGGTAATAACATGAAAAAGAAAGTAAAAAATCAAAATAGCATCATTACAATTTTTTGCCATTTCTCTCTCTGAGCTCAATCAAGAAAAATTTTTACTTCCCCATCAGTGATCTCCTGTTGCAAGTCTTTAGGATCCTTATCATCGACCGTACACCCAACAAACATGCAAGTGCCAATAATCTCCTTGACGGTCCTACTCAAGTCCTTAGCCATCGACCTGGGCCGTATGACCTTCACAATCTTAATCACATCATCTAGAGAGATGTTCCCATTGTGCTTGATGTTCTTAGTCATCTTACGGTCACGCTCCAGTTCCTTCAACACCTTGATGTCCAGTGCCATGGTGGACGACACGACAGTGACCTTTGCCTGACGATTCTGCACCATTAGCTTAACAGTTACAGCCAAGCCCTTCCAATCCTTTGCAGTCTCTTTGGCGATGTCTTCACCGATCTTTCTCGGAGACAGACGCAAAGGTCCGATCTTTGGAGCGAGAGATGAAGCTGCGTTATACAGATCTAAAGCTGAGAAGGATAAATTTGTCTTCAAAAGAATAGTTAGTCGTTGAATAGATAAAGATAGGTTAGGGGAAGTTTTCTCTATTCTTCAAATTTAAGAAATGGCATTCTTGAAGATTACCTATTCTGTGTTTGGTTTCACAGGTTTAATAATAACTTGGGAATAGCAAAGGAATAGAATTGCTATTCCCTTGAACCAAACAAATCGTAAGAGTTATGGGATTCTTAAAAGACTTTTCTTATAGATGAATTAATACATATAAATAATCTCATTTAGTAAGCTTGTACATAAAGAAACATATATTATTTTCTAAGGGGATAGAGGACTTACGCAGGTGGATCTCCTATCCTCTTACCTATTCATGATCCGTATAGAAATTCTTTGTAGAATCATCAATACAACATTAGTAATGATAAATGTTTAAATTCCATAAGAAATGTTCCATACAATATATTACTCATCTTACTTTTACATACAATCTCCTTTTATTATGTGGGACTAACAACTCCTTAATATTTTGTCTAGTGAAATCGTTAGAAGAATTTGGCCAGTTCTTAGGCTTATGCATTAACAAACTATGCCCTAAAACATGATGCAATTTACACTTATCAACATCCCCACACTTAAACATTTGCTTGTCCTCAAGCAAACAAAACATCAAACATAGAAAATCACAAAGCACACAATGCAATAATAAGGCAATGACTTCAACTTTATGAAATTTAACTTTAATTGCGATCATTCAAGCTATTCCAGATCATTAACGTGCAAAATCTACGTCTCGGAACTCTGGACTAAATATACGTATCTTATCAAAATCTAAATGTCAAGTTATTCACCCTTTTCAATTGTACAGACATGTTAATAATTATTTGGTCCTTAAATCTTTGTAGCTACTCTTAAGTACATTTTCATGAAAAATCAAGCTACTTACAAGTTCAATAGGTTTTATTAGAACCCATGTTTTTTCTTGTGGACACATACCTAGTCTTTTACACGGAGGCCAACATTGATGATGAATGTCGATCTGGTTACTCGACTAAGTCATGTTTTTATTAAAATGCTTAGTTGGAATGTCATTATAGCCTTTTGATGCAAAGACACACATTTGTGATGTGTGTCAATCCAGTTAATTGGCTACATCACGTTCTCAACTGGATACTAGCTCTATTCAAAACCCGAAAGCTAGCGAAATACTTATTTATTTAAAATTTACAAACATTTTTTTATTAATGCCTACCTTGTTACTTAAGCTACTCGTTTTCATGAAAGATACCAGTAAAGCTACTTTAATTGAAAGACCTAAAATTATGAAAGAATGTGACAACTTATAAGGTGATAAACTAACACTAAATCCTTGTATATTTAGCCAAAGAAATCAGATTACTAATTTCGCGAGCTAATGACTCTTTACAACCTAGTAGATTATGTTCAAAATTAAATCAATTTCAATCCATCTAAGCATTGACACTTTCATAATATGCAACCTAACAAACTATCATACAATATGAAAAATTCACACTCAAATCAAGACACAAAACCCTACCCACACTTGAACAACATATTATCCTCAATGGGAGAAGGATACATACAAGCATAAAAGGGGGAATGAAACAATATGCTGAAAGTAAAGAACAAAATACTAATAAAAATGAAAAGAAAAGGGTTAGAACAAGAAACCATAATGGTGACTGAGGTGATGCTATGTCAGAGGCAGAGACCAAATGCACTAGATACCGAGCTGGCTTTCCTATCTTATAATTGATTTAAAAGATTAAGATAATTAGTAGGGCAATGCATTTTGAATCCTTGATATTTATTTATGGAAATGAAACAACTTTAACTGTATAACAATTTAAATATAACCTAACCATGCAAATTTATGGTCATTAGCTTGACCTTGTATCATTGAAAACTCAGCTAGGATCAATTATGAGCAACTTGCTTCCACCCTTTTCGTTCAACATCATTTTTATAGCATGTGAGTAAGTTACAAATTGTAAAATGATTAAAAGGGCAATAGTGATAAGGTTGAGAAAACGAATTAATTTTAGCAATGTCCTTTTCACTATCAAACTTTTAATAAAATAGGGAATAACAAAACTCCCTGAATCTTCTATTAAGTCTAGTAGTTTGTTTGGTAAAAGGGTGAGCTGCTCTTGTTCTTCTTTAGTTACTCCCTTTTCTTCTTCTTCTTTTGCTTCACGAATAAAGACTTTCATTGCTTATTCAAACTTGATGTTCATGGTCATCTGTTCTTCTTCCTCATGCTCCTTTAGAGATTCGACATCATCAACTCTTATGAATGGTATTCTTGGTGGGTAAGGCGGAGGAGGAATATAGGGAGGGTGCTCATTCTTTTCTTCATCCTTTTTCTACTTCTCTTGGTCTTCAACAGAGTGGGTTTTAGCTGGTATATCTATTGGTTCTCCTGACTCTTACCCACTCCTAAATGTGATAGCCTTAACTTGCTCTCTTGGATATATTTCCGTGTTGATGGAAAGACTACCCACACTTTTTGTAGATAACATATTAGCAAACTGTTCCACTTGAACCTCCAAGCTGAAAATAGAAAAGACATAAGTCCTTGTTACTTGGTCAATTTGCCCTTCTAACCTCTTCTGGGCCTCGTCCATATTTATGAGCTTGTCCATGATCTTGTCTAGTTTAAAATCATAATCATTGTATTTATCTTATTGAAATGTATATGACCCTTGATTTCTAAACATAATCTTAGTATTGTTAGACTAATGAAAATTTGGGTGTCATGCCATACTGACCGGTATGTGTTGGAATAAGGATTGCTATCTCTTTAACTAACTTGTGCTCCATTAAAGTTGAATTGCTCCATGTTGTTGTCTTCCCCTAAGAAAGAATAAGCTGCGATATAGCTCTCTTGTCCATATGACTCATATTTGAGATGCATTACTATGACTGGAGAGGAAGAGGTGGCTTTCAGGCTATTCAAATGCTTGGTTAGGTTGTCGATCTCAGCTTGCAATGTTGTCATTGAATTTGCAGCAATCATTCCTTTTGGGTCCCAGAAGGTTGATTGTTGTCTACTTCGCTTTGATGTCCATAGGCAGCTATTACTTGTCATCTCCTCCATCAACTCTTCTGCTTCATCTATGTTCTTTCTCATTAGTGATCCTCCTGAAGCTGCATCAATCGTGCCTCTCATATGTAGGTTACTCCATTATATAATGTTTACAACAAGAGCTCCTTAGGTAAGTTATGGTGTGGGCATTTTTTTTGCAAATCCTTGTATCATTCCCACGCTTCATAAATCGATTCCCCGTCACTTTGTTGGAAGTTAGTAATCTCCTTAATAATCTTCGTGGTTATGGTAAAGGGAAAATACTATTATAAAAAGGCAAGAACTAGTTGATCCCAAGTGGGACATTGGCTGGGTTGAGAGTATGGTACCAGACCTTTGCTCTATCTTTTAGGGTAAAAGGGAAAAGCCTAATTTTTACCGCATCCTTCGACATCTGATGGTACTGAAAGGTATCATAGATTTCAAGGAAATTTACTATATGTGCATTGGGATCTTCATTCATTAGTCCATAGAATTGCACATTCTGTTGAAGCATGTTTAGGAGGGCTGGTTTAATTTTGAAAGAGGCTACTTGTACGAGTGGCCTAGCTACTCTTTGGTTAGCCACATTGAGCCTTGGTCTCATAAAATCCATAAAGGTTTGTTGTTAATGTCCTTGGCTCACTCCGTGATCAAAATCTTGCCAAAATTCCTCGACCATTGTTGCTTTTGTGCTTTCTTCATCTTCTTCACGCCGAGCCAAACTGTGTGTAAATTTTAATATTAACCCTCGATAATTTGCAAGCATACAGTTTGTTAGCGTAGTACCAAAGGTGTCGATCCCACGAGGAAGGAGTTAATATAATCCTAAAATCTATGGCCAGAAACAATAACAGAAATCCAAGATTCAACGAAACTAAAAACGAGAATCTAATTCAATCAATCAAGTTAAGAATCAAATATGAATATACTAATTATTAAGCAATTGCAACTTACCCAAGAATCAACCAAAAGAAATTATCAATTGAGAGAAAGAGAATTTTACCTATCCTTAACGCTAACCTAACTGATTATAAATTATCAGATTGTTGGTTCTAGACTATCTTAGTGTTGATTACTCTCTCTCGAGTTATAACCATTAACCCTAAATGATAATCCCTAATTAGATTGTGGAGGATGCAATCTCTCAATTAATAACCTATCCCAAACCCTAATTAGTTTTGAAGTTCTCTAATAAACTATCGGAACCTATGCAAGATCTCTCTTTGTACAATTTCTCGATCTGATTTAATTCTTGTTATATTAAATCACCTATCTCTCATTAGTGCAATTTAATTGTTTTTCATTTGATTCATCCTCTCAGTTTATTACCGAATTATGCAATCGTAGAATCAAATGACAACAAATCCAATAAACACATAACAATCAGATTTTCATTAATTCAAGAATAAAATTCTGAAGGTGAGTTTAGAAAATCCTCAACATTCTAGATCTTATTCAATTATTCAATCCAATTCTATACAACAATAAAACTGAAATTAAATAGGAAATAAAATCTAAATGGGTGATAAGAGGCAGTGACATCGAGAAACCTCTTGATCCAGGAAGTACATTGAGTCAACTTCTTCTCCTCTTCTCTCTTCCTTCTTCTCCCTATATCTCTCGATGATTTCTCTCTAGGGTTTCTCAAGGTAGCTAATGGAAAAGCTCTCTCTACCTCTTTTCTTGTTCTTTAAATATCCTTTTGTGTTTTGAGCAGTCCTAGGGTTATTCCGGGGTTTGAAAGGTCCAAAAAATCCTTTAAAACTTGACGTTTTTTAGTGTCTAGGTGTCTGCCTGACACAGGTCACGACTATGGCCCTACAAGCCACAATCGTGGGCCATTTCTTGGGCTTCTGTCACGATCGTGCCATGCAGGCCACGATCATAGGCCATGTCCTGGGCTTCTATCACAATTGTGAACTATGCCTTGAAACATGATGCAATTTACACTTATCACAAACTTTTCAGAAATCTAGGATCAACACTAAATTGAATCAAAAGTGGTTGAAGGAGTAAAATAACGATACAACGAATCCTAGACTTTTATTCTTGATCATTCTTTCTTTATTATGGCAGCTCATTTTATTAGCTCAAGGTTTATATTTAACAATTTTGATGAGAACTATATAATATTTAAAAATTCAAATTGAATCTATTTCCTTGTGCAATTAACGGTCTTATTCTCAAAAGGAAATAAAATCATAATAAATACGTTTTCTCTTGCAGGAACATTATTTATGAACTTACCTTAGTACAAATGATTTATCCGAAAGGATCCTACTAATTACGAAGGTCATATATTAGTTCCATGATTGCCAGAAGATTTTTGGCAAAGATGACATCGAAAGTAATTTGAGTTAAATCCATCCAGTTGACTAAAGATGCAAGTGGAGCAATGGCTAGTTAAAGAAATTAACTATTTAAGGAATAACAACAACATTTATGAAGCAAAATGAACATATTTAGACGGTTGAAACATTTTGAGTAGCATTTATACTCTTACGAATCATATCATTACTATTGTGCTTTAGAAAATGAAATCACTTTATCAAGAGAGAAATTATTATTTTGTTTTTCTGTGAGCTTTTTAGAAGCTTGTAATGATATGACACTTTGAGTGTGGAAGGTTCGAGAACCTTCAAAAATATGTACTTGTAAGCTTGGAGAGGCTCGTCAAATTTAATACTCGATTTTTATAGTGAAACATTCAAGTTGGATACATAGGGACTGGACGTTGGCTTGGGTTGTAAGCCAAACCAGCATAAATTGATTGCATCTTTCTTCTCTCTCTCTTTAACGTTTAAATTTCTACATCATAGTGTCTGTGTGTTGTTTTTAACAAGAGGCTTCTTCACTTTTATAAAAGGTTGCTTCTGTTTTCAACTTGCAAGAGGTTCCTTTCAGTTTTAATAGGTGCCTTCTATTTTAATAGGTTTTATCATTTAGTAGGCTTCTTTCGTTTAAGCAGGGTTCTATCCCACAAAAGGCTCCTATCGCCTAACAAGCTCCTACTGTTTAAAAGACGTTATCGTCTAACAGGTTCCTACTGTCTTTATTTAACTAGGATTTGTTTATTATACGAATTAAAAGAACTTGCAAAAAATTTCTATACACACAATTCACCCCCCTCTTGCATGTGCTTACTTTATCACACTTTTTAAATGGTTAAGTGTTTAATTTGATTTGATTGTGTTAATTTCTGAATTTATTTTCACTCAACTCATATTTGATTATTTAATTTTTTGATTATTTTTTTCATTCAAATCAATTTTTTCAACAAATTTTGAATTTATTTTCACTCAACTCATATTTGATAGTTTAATTTTCTTATTATTTTTATTTTCATTTAAATCATCTTTTACAACCTTAGACAAAGTTAGTTTCATTTAGTTTTAGTTAAGTCCTCGTGGGATCGATACCTTAATCATTACAAGTTTATAATCCGTATACTTGTAGATATTAAAGGTTCTATTTCCCTTTCTTGTGATTGTGGTACCTAATCAAAAGAATTTAAAAAGGAATTTTGGGCACAACGTAGAAGACACATCAATTTGGACATCACAAGGCAACAATAAAGAATTCGAAAAGCTAAATGCCAAGAAGAGATAAAAAGAACAATGATGGAGGAAATAAATCATGGAGAGCAAATGACTTTTATAGACTTTACAAGCCCAAGGTTTAATGCCTATCATCAAGGAATTTCATGATCACCAGTACAAGCGATACATAATTTATTTGAATAGATGGCGAATAATAGTTGTCCTTAGACATCGAAATGAAGTAGACAATGGTTAACCTTCTAAGATTTAGAAAGAATGATTGTGGTAGATTCAGTGACAACATTGCACGGCTAAAATCGACAACCTCATTAAGTAATTGAAGAACATGACAACCGCCTCGTTCTCTCCATTCAAAGCTATTTAGCAAGGATATATAGACAAGAGAGTTATATCACAGCTGATTGCTTCCTAGTGGAAAACAACAATGCGGAGCAATTGAACTTTAATCAAGCACAATTTATTCAAGGAAGTAATCATCCTTATTTGACAGCATACAATCCAGGGTGTCATAACCACCAGATTTCTTTTGGTCTACTAATGCAAAGACTTAAATAGGAAGACCTACTAGGATTTTAACAAGATGAGTCCAGTTTATGAGATTCTAAATTGGATAAGATCATAGACAAGCTCATAAACATAGAAGAGGCCCAGAAGAGGATGGAAGTGTGATTTAATCAAGTAGCGAAAATTCATACTTCTTCTAGTCACAACTTAGAGGTTTACTTGGGCCAACTACCTAATGCATTGTCTGTCATAAATGTGGGGGCCTTCCGAGCAATATGGAAGCAAATCAAAGACAACAATCTAAGGTTATCACACTTTGGAGTGGAAAAGAGCTAGAAGAACCAGTGGAAACACATACTAAGACCCACCTTGTAGAAGACCAAGAGAAAAAGAAAAAGGAAGAAGAAAATAATGAAGACCCTCTTTATACTCATCCTCTACCTTACTCACTAAAAGTACCATTCTCATAAAGACTTCATAAGAACGAATTGGATGTACCATTTGTAAAGTTCATGGAAAAGCTAAAGAAATGGAAAATTTACTTATCTTTTGTGAAAGTGTTGAAATGTAGGCCCAAGTAAGTGAAGTTCCTTAAATACATATTATCTAACAAGTAGACTTAGGAAGATGACTAGACGATAGCCATGACGGAAACTTGTAGCTCCTTAATTACCAACCATATGCCCTTAAAATTGAAAGATCCAAGAAGTTTTACATTACCCTATGTAGTTGGTAATTTAGAGATTTCAAAATGTTTATACAACTTAGGCATAAGTATAAACCTTATGCCTTCATCAATTTTTAGGAAACTGGGGCTGAAAGATGTGAAGCCAACATCTATGCATATTCATTTGGTGGACTAATCAATAAAGAAACTATTAGGCATGGTGGAGGATTTTCTTATAAAAATGAACAAGTTTATAATTCCTATGGATTTCATCATGTTAGACTTTGAAGAGGATCAAAATTGTCTGTTAGTTATTAGTATACCATTTTTTAACACAAAAAAAGAGTTGATAGATGTCCATGATGACAACCTCATCCTTCGAATTGAAGATGAGCAAGTGAAATTCAACATGAATAAGGTATTAAAGAATTTGAAGGAGGGTAGCTCATTCATGAGAATTGATGACATCGAATCTTTAAAGGAGCAAGACGAAGAAAAAATGATAGTGGAGATTGAGTTTGAAAAATATAAGGAAGTCTCTATTTAAGAAGCTAATAAAGAAGAGAATAACAAACAGATGGCAGTAGAGAAAGAGGATGAAGAAGATACAGATATCTCTATTCACGAAGCAGAAGAAGAAGAGGGACGAAGGCGATTGAGAAAGAAAGAGAACAGTTCACCTTCTTAGAAGTCAAACTGTTGAATTCGATAAATGATTCTGGGAGTTTTATTATTCCCTCTTTTATTGACATTTTGTTACTTAAAAAGGCCACCATTGAACTTACTTGGTTTTCTAGATTTGATTAATTATGTCTTTTTGATTATTTGCAATATGTAGCTTATTTACAGGATACTAAACTAAAACTAGGTGACATGGGTGGAAGCAAGTCACTCATAATTGACCGAGGTTGAGTATGGAAGGAGAATTCGTCAAGTTAATTACGTTGACTAAGCGCTACTTGGGATAAGCTTTATTTTTAAAAAAAATTTTATTAGTACTTTATTAGTTTTCTTCTTTTATGTCTATTTTGAAGGGAGTTTGACTGCTGGAATTTTATGGCATAAAGCACCTCGAAATTCCATCACCCTCACCATCATTGTCAAAGCATCATAAGTATTCTTGCTCTAACTTTGTAATTATTGTTCATTATTTATTTATTTGTATTGTACTATTTTCCACTTTGAGGACAATGTGTTGTTCAAGTGTGGGGACGGTTATGTGTTTTGCTTTGAATGTGAATTTTGCATATTGTATGAT
>JAOTAX010045416.1:0-10655 GCA_025629825.1 Erythroxylum guanchezii | reverse complement strand
TAATAATAATAATAATAATAATAATAATAATAATAATAATAATAATAATAATAATAATAATAATAATAATAATAACAGTAATTAATACAAAATTAATAATAAGAATAATAATAATAATGATGATAATAAGAAATTAATTATAATTTTATTGATAATTATAATAGTTATAACAAAAATTCTAATATTAATATGGAAGATAATCAATACAAAATTAGTAATAATAGGTTCGACAAACATTCAAATAAAACATATAAGCATTCATAAACATGATTTACATAATAGGTTCAACATACATTCAAATAAAACATCTAAACATGCATAGATTTAATTACATAATAGGTTCAACATGCATTGAAAAAAACATCTAAGCTTTCATGGAATTAATTACATAATTGGTTCAACATACATTAAGGCCTTAGAATTTATTAATAATGTCCTTTAGAATAAGTCCCAAAATAACTCCAATGGCTATAAGTAAAATTGCTTGACTCCATGCCATGTTTGTCTGCAAAGTTGCAATCTCATTGACTTGTTCATTTGTTGGAAGTGCGGATGGAGACGTCACGGACGATGGTTCATTGGCTGTAGGAGCGATGTCTTCAGTGCGACGAGCCAGCCTATATGGGTCCATGTCAAAAGCACTTTGTGCTTCATCCAATGTCCAATACCCCTTGAATCGAGAATTAGGAAACCCTTCAGTAGCTAATTTGACATCATCCCAATTTGTAAAAATACCAACTTGACGTCTAACAAAGACCACATAGAAGTTGTATCTGCCCATATTTAGGTACTTGAAAATGAATCATATTATTATCATTCATACATTCGAAAAAATCACAAACATTTTGAAGTTTGTAAACCAACCATTCATAAGTACTAGACAAATGTACAAACATATATCATTCATCATAACAATCCCTGTTTCATAACCATGCAAATTAACAAATTATACATCAAGTCATATGTTATCATCTAAAAGGCTCCTAATATAAGCCTGTTTTTGTGTTGAAGTTAAGCCCCAGAAAATATTTGCATATTGAGCATGCCTCCCGAATATCTTAGCAGCCCTCACAACTTTGCCAATGGAGAAGCCCAAATTGCCAAGCTCTTTACCCAGCTGAGCTCCTTGCATTCCTACAATGGTGTCTACAATTACCCTAGCATTCTGTTTGCTAGTGTCAATGGCACAAGCAAATGATGCTGTAAGGCTTTCTAACGCTTCACTATCCCGCATCTTCCGTTCCCCTTTATTTTGTTGATTGCTTTCAGTGTTGCTGGAAGATGCGACAGAACCGAAAACATGGGCTGAAGTTGTCGGAGCAGGAGTTGTATGTGGGGCTGGTTCATTAAAAGGGGCAGCATAAGTTGGTTCAGCAGCTGGTGGTTCGCCTTCAGTTTCACCCTCTTCAAGAAAGTCAATAGCTTCAGCAGCATCCTGAGCCCTTCCACCAGTGACTCTGTCCTGTCCAAACACAAACCCAAGTCTTGGGTAAAGCGGGAATGGCTTGCCAGGCGTGTAGTACTTATTAGGGTGTCTCTAGAATAAACATTAGAAAACGTCAGCAAGAAAAACATATTATTATTCGGACACTTCTAAAAACAATTAACAATAAACACAGAATTACCCTCATCCATTCATCTAGCACTTGCTTGCTGCCCACCTCTACACATTGCTTGGACTCATTCCACCCAAAGTCACTACAGTTTAACATGTCAAAAGCCGTCTGATATTTGTCCTTTAACCTCTTGTGCTTATTTTTGACATGCCTCTTGCCAATCTCACACTCAGGAAACTTCTCCACCATCTGACGAGCAAGAATTTGGAAAGTACCGGGCTTGAATTGCCTATTATCTGCTCTGTGACCAGCTATCACAGCCTCCTCCATTAAGGTTACAATTGCATCTGTTTCAGCGTCAGTCCAAATTCTTGACATTGCACCTAAACCACGCAATGTCAAGAATCCCAGAACGTTCCAAACCATTTGCAGAAATTATTAAGCAACATATATTGAAAACGTTTCGTGAAATAAAGCAGACAATATGCAATTCACAGAAACATGTGATTAAGTTTCAACAACACATCCTTAACACAAATTTAATTGTCTGCTCATATTCAGTTTCACTGAAAGTCCACAATAGAAGAAGATATGAAAACATACCCTTAATAAAGATACAATGAAATCCTACCGAAATGAATCCCGCAATTCACTCAATAAAAACATTAACTATAAAAGAAAGTGAACATTTTACTGGTTTCTTCTCCATTCATCAAACATGTTCGTAGTTAAATCCTCTCTCCATAAACTCCATTCATTACTTGTCTCAACACGATCAACAATTTCAGGCAAAGAAGCATCTTCCCCAATTGGCATATCCTCAGCTTTAAGAGGAGTAAGCTTCGCTGGATCATAACTCATATGCAACCTAATAAAGTTGTGCAGAAAGCAGCATGCAAGAATGATGTGCACATGAGTGGTTGCTGAATAAATAGATGGATTTCTAAGGATTTTCCATCTTTTTTTCAGTAAACCAAATGCACGTTCAATCACATTTCTTGCAGATGAGTGTCTCTTATTATAGAGCTCCTCTTGGTTCCTAGGTGCCCTTCCATCTCTTGCCCACTCTTGAATATGGTGTCTTATGCCTCTAAAAGGTGTAAGAAATTCAGGACCGTTGGTATAGCCAGTATCGACTAAGTAGTAATTTCCTATAAACAAATGACATTATTATTATTGTATTTATAATCAAACATTTTATAAATTTAGCAAGTTGTGTATAATTTAGAGGTTACATACCATTTGGAACTTGAAGCCCATTCCGCCTTGTTACAGCATCATGTAGATCCCTTGAATCCGATGTTAAACCCTCCCATCCCACAAAAACATAAACAAAGTTTAAATTCTTATCATATACCCCTAAGACATTTGTGCATATTTTCCCTCTCCTACCTCTGTATCTGGGTTTGTCTGCTTGGGGAACCATTATATCTAAATAGGTCCCATCTAGAGCACCAAGGCAATCCTTTGAACCAAAATTCTAGGAAAACAAAGTTAGAGTTTAGTTATGTACAATAGTTATATTAGACAATTTGTTGTAGCTAACAAAGTTAACTAACCTTAAACCATTTCCATCTAGGTTCTGTGCAATCGTTTGGAATTGGTATGGCCTTGACATACAACAGATGTTGCAGCTTTAGTATGGCCTTCAACACACTGTGGAAGGCCCTACTTATTGTTTCTCCCAATCTCATTAACCTAACTTGTAATACTCTATTAGATTCATTTTGGGCTAATATTCTTAGGAAGATTAACACTTTTTCTTCAATAGGCACATGGCCAGTATTCGTCAACCCACCATGGGCTTGAAGCATTTCATATAACACTGTAAATGCATTTAAGTCCATCCTTAAATCCCACAGGTTATTCCTATCACCCTCATTTAAAATCCTATCTATATTAGCTTGCTTGGTTGGCACTGTCAATGCCCTAGTCCCTAATGCATTGTCACTCCTCCTCCGTTTGTTTCTGTATACTGCCAAGCATACCAATATGACCACTTTCATTAATTCCAAATGCCCATTCCAAACATCAAGAAAAGTCAATCACGTTAACATTGCTTCACGAACCCTATTATCCATGTTTGTAAATAAATACTATCTGCAAAGAGTTAACAACTTATTGATCATTAGCATGCCTCAACCATTGGACATTCGTGCGTTAACTACAAATCAACACTTATACATTGTTATCAAAACCAAGTCCATAATCAAAACCAAGCTCATTTTATACATTGTTAAAATGATATTATTGTTTTCTCTTATATACATTTTATACATTGCTTATGAACTGAAAACAGTAGGAATCCATTGAGGAAAATATGATGGTATAAAGTAGTTTGTGGCTTTAGAGTTTCGTGACCCTTCAGCTTTTGGGTTGAATGATAAAAGGGGTGTTAGAAGGTGTTTTGTCCATGAAAAGGCAAAACACCACCAACTTTAATCGTGACTAATGACTACAATTCTCAAGGTTCTTTGCTTGATTATCTTAGAAAAAAAAGATGATATCGCATAGGTAATTCAATAGTGGCTTATCTCTATAGACAATGAAAGGCAAAACACAAGAAGGAGAATAAAAAGATATGCTAGGGGGTATGTAAATAGTGGTTATACCTTTTGATTCATTGCATCATGATGATTTGTTTGGATCCTAACGAGTAATTTACTAGTTTTGCATGAAAAGACAAAAGGTGAAATTGTATTCACTTCATGCCTTTGGTAATATAGGAGAATAGTGAGAAGACAATATAGAGATAGAGTGACATGAAAACATGGATGTGATTCTCTAGTTTTGTAAGATAACTTGTAGCTTCACTTGAACTTATGACAATATATTAACTATTTTAAATTTTGTAATTAAGTTTATAACTGATTTTTAATAAATTGTTTATTATCATTTATTCATTTTAAAACAGAATTTGAAAGTTGAGAAAGTTGAAGATACATTATTACCTTAAGACACCTTTACACAAAACTTTGGGTTTGGTTCTACAACATCTTGTCCTTTCTATGAAAGGGTTGTCCAAACCAATAATGACATGAACTGCTAAAGTTAAAGACTGATTTGACTATCATTTCAGAATGATGTTTTGCCTCTAATGGTGCCTTTTAGGCATGTAATCGCACTCTTTTTGAAGCTATAGGTTCCTTCCTTTTTAGTTTTTTCAACTGAGGATAAGAGTTTTAGGCTAGTAATCACAGAATGCACCTTAAAGAGAAGATGCATTCTGTGTTTAGCATATCATTTCGAAAAAAACATCTATTAAGACATTTATAGACCTAACATTTTTTAAAACTTGAGTTTAACATTTGTGAAACTTTAAGTTTGACATGTCGGAAGTTGAAATTTTATAAGTCCTTACGGTTTGAAGTTTTAATGTATTAACATTGTAGGAGACCTTTATACCTAATGTTGTATGAGACTTTGAGTTTGAAGATTTGCGTTGTTGATATTTTCACTCCAAAATTATTTGGACACTTCTGTATATTGCGAAGACACATTGACTGAGCAAATTATGTCTCCTAAAATGATTATGTAATTGTTTGAAACTTATTACTATTATTTAATTGTTTGAAACTTATTACTAAGCCTACAAGAAGGTTTTAGTAATTTAAATGTGTTTTGCAAATGTCTCCTTCAATATTACTCTAGTAAAAGGCTTCAATAGACCGATGAGCTATTGTTCATGATCTTACTCCTATAGCATGATGGACCACATTAGTTTATGATGTTGCATCCATTGAACAGAAATTGTACAAGCTATAAATTATCAACCACCAAAGATCATTCGTCATAACTAACATACAAACTGCCTGCTTTCTTTCAATATCTACAATGAAAGTCTGTAAACCATGAATATTGTACAAACATCAACATCTTCCAACCAACAATACAAGGGTTTATTTCATTTACAATTCAAGCAGTTGATTAAATTCAGAAAATATCAAATACCTGTCAATAGAAACCGAAGATAATCTTTGGAGATAATTGCAACCTCTCACCGATCAACAACAACTAATGATTCCTAAACAGAAACGAAGAAACAGGTTAAATTATTCGAAAGAACCCATATAAGTTTTGTGCATTTACAAGCATCAAGCAATACAATAGTTTCAGATAAGTGACCAATGCATTTAAAATTTTAAGAATCAAATTGCCATATGTAAGAAACACCTTGTTGAATGAATGGATACAATTCAATACCATAAACTAAACTGATATTGCTTAAACACAATTTCTGTTGAAGTAATGAATTAATAAAAGAACCGTATATAACTCAGAAGTATGGAAGGTAACATGTTCAAGTCCTCGAATGATAACATGCAACATTTTCTAAGCCATTTATATGCATTCATGGTCACATTTCCATATCAATTTAACCCTCTTCAACACTTCCCAATTCTCCGGTTAGGGAATTTCAACAGCTATCCAACCACAATGACACAATGCATACACATTATGGAAACTAAAACTACATCAAATCCTGGGAACTAACGTTATTCTCACCTATTTTGCATACAACAAAACCCCAAAACAGATCAGTATACAAATCCGCAACCAAATCCCCACATTCAATCGTGCATCATCAAAACACAGAAAAGTGAATCAACCTCCCAACCAAACTCCTTCTTCCCGAAAGCAAAACCAACAAACTTGAAACCCCACAGATGAAGTAAATTCAAAAACCCAGTGGGCATGCATTGCTGGATCCGACCAAAAAGTAGGTCTCCAGGTCAACCATAAAATGAATCATAAGAGGGACAGAGAGTAGAAGAAGACGACAATGTACGAATGATTTGTGCAACTAGAATGTCGGTCAAGCAAGGAAGACCGACATTTTTCCAGCATATAATCAAATACTTACTTGACCCTGGAGAGACGAACGTCTTGGGAAAAAAGGGCAGCGTGCGAGAGGGAACGCTAGAGACTGCAATCGTGAGGGAGGAGATAATGTGCTTCGCGATTCAAGAGAGACGAAAAGGAGTCGGGGAGGAAGAGAGCCGAAAGAGTGGGGGACGAAGAGAGTAGAAGGAGTTGGGGGTTAGTTGTGTAAAAATGAAGCGTGTTATTTTTCAGAGACAGGGACACGAGTTTCTATCCTTCGATTTTCGGAGGAACAAAAAAGCTTGTCCCTGTCATCCGGGGATGATGGATAGAAACTCGGAGACAACAACCAAATGTCAGGCGAAGACATGATTTTTATGTCTCGTCTTCTGTCCCTACTAACGGGGACAGGAACCAAACACTGCGTATCAAAACGCAAGGTCAATGAATAGTAGTAGCAATGGAATAACTCAGCAGGCATAAATCGGTAGCTGCCTAATAGAAAGTTTAAGATTCACCCTTTAAAGTAATAAAACCTCAGAATGTTCATGAAAGACAATGCGCCATACATATCAACCTTCTAGCAAGCCATTCAATATAAAATTTTCAGTAATACATAGATCACGCCTGATAACAAGTGCTAATCCGTTAACCGCTTTGTGGGGAAAAAAATGTATTCGATTTATTAAACAAAAAGACTTCAATTAAAGAAATAACATAATGATATTCATTTTGTACAAATTCTCCAAACAGGGGGGCAGAATCGCTTAGTATTGCATTTCTAACACTTGACGACATTCCCTTTATCGTTTCTTTGGCATTGATGGCAATTTAAGCTCTCCTCTTCATAATACTGCAAACACCAAAGACAGCAAAACAGATAACCCAAACAACTTTTTTAAGAAAAGCAGAGAGATACTAACGGGGTGTTTGGAAACTTTCGAATTGAATTCATTAACGAATTGGATTCAATTACATTAATAAGATTGAATTGAATTCAATTTACAGTGTTTGGAACAAATCTAGTAATATTATAATTGAATTCAATTACATTAATGAGATTGAATTGAATTCAATTTACAGTGTTTGGAACAAATCCAGTAATATTAGAATTGAATTCAATTACATTGTTTGGAACACAATCAAAATGAATTCAATTATTTCATATGACACATTTACCCTTGACAAAAAAATAATCTTATTAAATAATAAACATTCACACTTACATAGAACAACTTATAAACATCAATTTTATTATAAATAATATTATCAAAAAAAGTTCATTATTAAAATGAAAAGAAAAAGTTGATTGCAAATGACATTAGGCTAGACCGAGTTTATTAGATAATAAAAAACTATTATAATTTGAAAATTTTTATCTTAATAAATAACAATTCAATTATGTCTAAATTAAATTATATGTCTAATAATAACTATACACAAAAATACCTTTTATTTAGACATTTTAATTATTTCATTATTTTTTTATGTACATGAATATTCTTAATTAAATTGAAAAATAATCACATATAAAAAGGAAAAATTATCAAAAATATTTTCTTGAAAAATAATTATCAAAATAATTAAAATAAGTAATAAAATAAAAGTTTAATTTAACAATAAAATTATTTTAAAGTTTTTACACTATTATATAAATAGACATAATATATAATATTAATTAGTGTAAGGTTGAAATAGTGGGCAATGTTGGAATTGTGAGTTAAAAAAGATGAGAGAAGCTTGTGAGATTCGATTCACGTGATTTATAAGGTGAATTGAATTTATTAAGAGAGTAGGTTTTAAACTCATGAAAAAATTCAATTCATGCCATTTTTTGAGCTCCAAACAAATGAATTGAATTCAATATCAATTCATTCTCTTCCAATAAGGATGTAAACGATGAACAAGCAGACTACCTCGCTTTGTCGTTTTAACTTCTCTCACAGGCCTAAAATTTTCGATGAATAACCGGACTCAGTACTCGTTGCCGCTTAATCAAGTTCTCCTTAGCCCAATCATTCCTTTTCCTTTTTTATTTGCATTTTTTCCCACTTTCCTACAAATTATTATTCTCATTGCCTTCCACTGTTTCCAAACACCCCCTTTTTGCCCTTTCTTCCTTCATCTACCACCACCTTTCTTCTTCTTTGAAACCCCACCCTCCTCATAATCGTCTTCTTCATCAATCTCAGCATAGTTGACCTTTTTCTCTTATTTCTCCGACTCCTTTCAAAGAATAAACCACAGTATCCTGTTCCACGCAATCAAAATCTTCTTGCAAGTTCCCATCATTTATTCCCCTTTTCACTCCGTCACACCCAACTTGCTCCTCTTTCTCATCACTAAAGGAACTTCCTTTCTTTTGACCCTTCCTCAAAACGTTCGTTTCAACAGTGTCCTTTTCTTCTTCATTCTCTTCTTGGCAATTACACTCACTATTCCCGACTTTCTCAACATTTACATCACGCTCACAATTCCCCGCCGTTATATCATGCTCACAAATTCCAGCTATCACATCACCAAGCTTCAACCCTTTATGGCCGTCCTCTTCAGCGACCACCTCGGGCGGTTTGTCAACAGCTTCGAAGTATCGATTCTCTCGTTTCGGACAAGTCTCCACAAGGGAGAAAGTTAAGAGCTTGAGAGATATACAGAGATAAAAGAGAGAGAAGAGTCACTTAGATTTTATTTTTTTTAATTGTCACTTCGATTTATTGTAAACCGGAAAACAAAGAGTTTAAGTAGAAGTGGTTTCAGTTTTATCAAAATAAATCTATGATAAGAAAAAACAAAAATAGCCTACAACAGAAGACTTGGAACTTGCAAGCACAGAGAATCAGAGAAACTCTATGCAGAACAGTTGGCTGCTCACTGAATTGGGATTTTGGAATTAGGAACAAATCTTGAAGTTGGAGGGGGTGTTTTTGGCGCCAATTCCGGATTGTTAAATTCAATTAGGGTTTGCTCTCGAGCCCCATAAAACCACGCCCACAATAATCAAATAAAATGTTACAATCATAATTAGGCACAAATATGAGGTCCAACTAATTTTGTATAGTCTCTAATGAGAGTTAATATTTAACATGCTAATTAGTTTGTACATTTAAATTAGTAGAATGGTCTTTTTTTTTTTTGCCGGTTGTGGGCAAAGAGGGATTCGAACCCAATATCATTGTTCGTAGTCACGAGACATATTAATTACAAACATTGAAAAAAAGGTAATTAAATTAGAGCATATAAAGAAATAATAAATGAATTAGACTTTTTAGGTATGGACTATGGAGGAAGTATTTAGGAACGTTTTTAGTTTAGAATGCTGAAGGTTTTTACTTTTTATTCATTAATATATATAATTATTTGAATTTAAAAATTAAAAATAAATGTATATTAAAAAATTAAAAAATTATTTAAATTAAATAAGTAATTTCATCCGTACCAAAATAAATAGAAGAAGAAATTGGCAAGCATTGTTGAAAGGATTTTGGATGATGGCGAGTATGGGCATGGTTTTTAATGCTAATTGGCTGACATGAAATCAGGTTGATCCTCTCTTTAATTATAACCCAAAAACTTTTAGGCACCGTTTTGTTTTGTTGACAGGAAAGTAAAATAAATTTAGAATATAATTTTTTGGAAAATAAATCTATAGAGAGTAAAGATATTTACACATTTGGATACTTATAAGAATTTTAATAGGAAAGTTGGTTAGGTTCTTATTATAGTGTTTGGTATGCAACAATATTTTATTGAATGTAACATAATTTTGACTTGTGTTTTCAATTATATCCCTACAAATCGAATAAAAATTGAAATCGTTAAATAGGAAAAAAAATATGATCTAAAAATTGTCGATTGAAACTTTTAAATAAAAATATTCAAAATCCTACTAACGGGAGAATAATAAGAATAGTTGAAGACAATATTATGAATACCGGTACGTATCGTACCGGATCAAAATAAAAGGAAGATCGTACTAGGTTTAAATACTGGTCAGTACCGGCTCGTTTCGGATAGTACCAGTCGGTACCAAAAAATAAATTTTTTTTAAAATTTCCCTCCTTATCGCTCCTTTCCTTTTTTAAATTTTTTTTTAAATTAGTTATTTTATTTATTTCAACTTTTATAATTATTGTGAATTTTTAATTTTTAAAAATAATAATAAATATTTTTATTACTAATAGTAATTATAAATTAAATTAAATATTTTATTTTTTAAAATAAATAATTTAAAAATTATTATTTATAAACTAATATTTATTTTATATATTTTTAATT